>JAPMOR010125587.1:498312-524929 GCA_026543865.1 Argiope aurantia
TATAATTATTGGTTGCAGCTACCTGATAAAATATTCTGCCATTCCCTGGACAAACATACAGAAAGTAGTATAATTGATGCATCCATTATATGCAGCATCAGATGATATAGGTTATTAAAATCAGTAGGTTAATTATGAAAATCATGAAATTTTTGTTATTATACGGTCGTGTAAGTGTCATGAACCTCTCAATCAGTGTCCTATTTTCAAAGTGTCCAAGACTGGAAATGACAGAACTCCGCACATATTCTAGGATAAAAATGTGTCTTTACATTAATCATATATTTCTCACTCATCTGTTTAAATCAACAGGGACCCGCGAAGACCTACTTTAGTGAAATCTATGAATGCCAAGAAATTTTCGTCGATGCTTGTCCGAATGTATGTAAGCAAATACAAGTGTATATTTTCTGATGATGTAAAATAGAGTTGAGGAAATAGAGCTGTAGAATGAGCATGATCTTCAGGTATCAATGAGGCAAGTCGCAGAAAAGGAAATTGCTCTAGTTTTAGGCAGACTTTGAATCTAGAAGTGGCATGATTTGAATAAAGTTCTTTGTAGTACTATAATTCAGTATTCTCCAGGGTACAAATATATGTTTGATGATTAGGGAATTCAAGAACAGAATCCAAGCGATATTATATTTTAAAACATAACATGACATTTTTTTTAATTAAAAGGAGCAGGTATGGGGATGGTGGTGGCATTATTGAAATGTACTCTGCTTGGAAACAACTTAAATTATCAAGGAAATCAAGGTCACTTCATAATGACGAGGAAAAGTTTTGAATATTCATGCTCACGTGATACATGTCAAGTGTCGCTAGCTAGTTTATTTGTGGAATCCATTTGACAACTACATGAAAAAAACTATGTCATGACGGTACACCACTGTGTATGAAAACATTCACTTGGATGGTATGCGTAATTACATTTTCCATGTGATTGTGAGGTTACACGAATTGATTTGAAGACAGGTGAATTAACTTGATTGATCATAAAGCTTTCTGAAGAATTTTTATTTTGGCTACTAGCAAAAATTGTGTTTAATCAAAAGCATAATGGATATCGAATGAGCATAAAGGAGCCACTAAGTGGTTGGGATTTATTGCATGCATCAATTAAAGAAGAACAATCTGTTTATTTGTCTTACCTCTTTATTAAAGGTCAGCCTTCATGAAATACATCAACTGAATCTGCATCAGACAATTTAAGCATGAAAAGATTAATTCCTATCAAACCCAGCAACTTAAATATCAATTTAACCTAAATAAATATCGTCAAGCTTATTCCCCGATTAAAGCATCTCATTCTCTCAAATATCACGATGCTGCTTTAAAGGATCACGATCCTCTCTCCGATTCGGCACTTAATTGATATCACGCGTTGAAAGGAAAATCGAGACGATTTGGCACTTAATTGAAAAGGAGATTTTTTTTTTTTCCTTGCCCACACGAAGATGCTCTACGCTCTGTCACATAACTTTCTTACATTTTGAACTAATTGTGATAAACATTCTCATAATAACTGTCTTCAAATGGTAGTATAAAGTCTGTTTCTAAGTTAATCTTAATTATTGGTCACAAAACAATACAGTGTCAAAGGCCGTTCAATACATGTCTTGCGAACTTGTGTCTTGGATATTTTTAATACTTTTTCTAAATAAAAAAAATTAAAAAAATTGACTTTCATAGGATTTTTTTATATATATTTTTTATTTTCTTATAAACAAGTTTATTTCATCCATCATTGAAAATAGATGAGTTACGAAAATGCGTCCACGATCAAAAGAATTGCATCAGAGCTTCAGTAGAGTGATTTGTCTGCTCTGACCCCGGCACTTTTAAAAGACCTTCGTAAAGTGATTGGTTTAGTTTATTGGTTAGAAAGGTTTTCACTTTTCAATAAATTTGGTTTTCTAGGTTTAGAAATTTTAAATTAAATAGATAATTATGAATTAAACAGTATATTTTGGAATTTACTCCCGTTAGATAGATTTTATTGCTGTTTCCGATTTTACGTGAGCAAGACAAAACTTTTTGTGACCTTTCGTTTAAGAATCCATGTTAACAAGGTTGCTTAAAATCTTTTTATTTCGATTAAGGGCAAGATTTATTTAAATCTATAGCATGGTACCTTAAACCTTAAATATTTGGTGAAAGTTTAATTTCTTGTTTGTTGCTAGTTATGAATATTTAGTATAGTCCAAATTTTTAATGAATTTAACTGAAATGCATTTGAATTGTTTGTTCAAATTAGTGATAACGAATTCAGCATTGGATGTGGGAATTTTTAACCCAATAAGATTTTTATTATTTGCTCTTTGTAATTTCCCAATACCAATGCCGTGCTTTATCGTGTCCTTGATTTTAAATAGTCATGATAAGAATGATAAGTAGAACAAAGTTTCCTTATTTTTGTTTAAAAGAAGTTGGGCAGAAAACAAAATTGAAACAGCCTTCGGAAACTTTCAACTCTTTACTGGAAGATTACTTTGTTAGTAACTGGTTATGAGATTATATTTACAACAAATATTACATGAAAGTATATCATTAAAAATGTTTTCTTTGTCATTTTTGGATAAGCAAACGGTATTATCTAAAAGTTTAAACGCAGGACACGTTTTTAAAATGTCTGATAAAAAAAAAATTCAGCACTTCATTATTAGTTTTCTTGAGTACTCAACGAATAATATCGCCTCAAAATTATAAATAAATATTTTTCATGCATAATTCTATTTTACTTTTTTTGAAACAGGATATCAAACTTAAACTAGTTTATTATGCCAATAAAGCTTTATATGTTTATTTTCTTTGAGTGTTTAAAATTCCTCGTTGTTTTTTGAAAAACTTAAAACCATCAGAACTATAACTAAAAATTTTAAAGGTATTTTACAATAATCAGCTTTTTTTAATCTTTTTCTTTGCGGATATATCAAAAGCTTATGAAGTGAAAGTTTCAATCAGAAATGATTCAACGTCCTTCTAATCGACTTGAATATACTTATAAACGAGAAATCTATTCATTTTATGAGATGATTATGAGAAACAACAGTGAATTTGAATTCTCTTTCAGTAAATCTATTTTCAAAAAAGAAAGAAAAAATTAACTAAACTAAAAAGAAACAGCTTTACTGACGGAAAAATGAATCCTATTTAGCTTATTGAAAATATTTCTCTTACAGAATTTCTTACACAGGTTATGTTTTCATTATAGTTTAATTTACCAAGAGTCAACATTAATGTTAAGACCATTCTATATAAAAGTTGAAAAATTAATTCCTTTCTTTGATTAGTTCATTCAAAACATAATTAAATAGAATGCTAGTTTTTAAGTATATTTTAAAATCTGTTAAAATGAGAGCCTAGCAAATTCAAATACATTTGTTTAAATTTTCTTAATTTATTGGATTAACTTTCTGAACACATTAAATATTCTTTTTTATTAGATTACCATAAAATTTAAAAGACATCAACAAAAATAACCTTTTAAAATTATTCAAAACTTTGGAAAATATGGCCAAATATCGTTTGCTTTAACAGCCAATTTGACGATTCTATTAACAATATTTTTTTCTGTAAATTTAAAATTCATCGCAAATGTCTTAGCTATCTTGAAATTTTTTTATGGTAGTTTAAAATCCAGATCATAAAAAATTATGTTTAATTTCTCATACGTGTAATCCTTTTTTTTTCTTTAAAAGCAGTTATATAAGTATAATTACAATGTACTTACTGTTTGATTGTAGAAAACAGAAATTGTTTTGGTTGTAGTGCTTAAAATTTTAGATGCAACTTTTGTATAATAGTTATTATTCGTACCTTTTCCCTTGGCTTTTTTAAAATCTGAAGATGTTTTTAGAGTTTAAAAATTCTTTCTGTTCAAATAATTAAAATTTCTAAAATTAATAATTAACAATAAAAATTCAAGCTAATTTTAAAATTCTGTTTCAGATACTTTTGAAATTAAAAAAATGTATTCAGTCTAAATAATCAAAAATCTAATCATCGATAAGTTTTGTCAAAAAATAGGTCAAAATCCAACTATAGTATACTTTAGAAATGAGGAAATGCTTTAAATCTCTCTCTCTCTCTTTATATAATTTTTTTTATTTTACGAATTCAGCATTTAATCGCAATGAGATATTTGTGATGCAATTTGTGAAAGACCCCCTTCAAAAAATTTTGTAAGTTATCATATTGATTAATGGTAGCAGAGGCATTCTTTTCTTTGTTGTCTGTTTCGAGCTTGGCAAATGCGCGATACGTACGTCAAATGCTTTATACCGAACTAATCGTTTATTTTCATCACGCCTGTCATTGGCGATCATCTTTGAAAAATCGGCTCGTTTTTTCCTTAGGTCAGGGTCTGACGCTGATGAAACGATGACCAAAAAGGATGAGCATAATACGAGTCAACAACGAGTAAAAATAAGTAAAAAAATCCCAACGTGACTCATGTATTAAAAAAAAGCGCGAATTCGATCACAATGGGTGAATAATACATTATACACTGTGAGACACAAAATATTGTCGCTGGTGACTTGAAAATACAATAATTCAAGGTGTTTAATCCGACGTGCTTTACGAGTAGTATATTACCAGACTTCAACACCAGGATTATTCACAAGTCATACTAGCTTGAAAACACCGATAATTTATCGTTTTTAAAAAAGAACGTTTGCTTTCATTCCTTCACGCTATCTTATTGTGGTTCAAATATTGATGTCTGCATTAAGAAGCTTAATAATTTCTTTGGGGATTGTCACCCAAAAATAAGAAATACTCTCTGCGTTTTGAAATGAATATGAGAGTGCTGAAAATTTTAAATACTAAAATGTTTATTAGCTTTCAGCAAAAAAACAAAAGCAAACATATGCTCTTATTGTGAGATTCACATCAAAATAAATCACCAGCATATACTTAATGCATATAAACAATATGTTATTTTTTTAGGTTAGTTCTTTTTGCTGCATTAAAGTGTCCCTTTGTGGAAACTATGTCTTTTGGAAATTACCGGAATACAATTATTATCTTTTTCGTGTGGTATTGTTTAGATTTTATTCCTCCACAAATTTCCCAGGCTCCTAATGGATTGCTTTGAGAAGAAAAATTGTTCTAATATTGTCTTATAGAATAAACAGCAAAGAAGCTTAGCTTGAATGAGTAGGTCTACGATACTTTAACGTAATTTTTTATAGCATGGCATGGCATGGCATTCTCGTGATACTAAGCATGCCGGTGTTAAGTATTTCTTTGTTACAATAACAATCTTTTGACAGTTAGTACAATATATAAAAGTTTTTTCTCACATTCCTATTATTTGATGGTATCCATTGTACCATCATATCACTGAGTTCTGTTCTTGGAATTTCTAAATAATTTGTATGAAGTGACAGTTCAAGAGATAGAAAAAATAAAGGACATAAATCGTTGACATGTAATTCCACGTATTTATTTATTCTGTATTTAATAAATACATGCTTAATATGAATTAAACAAAATTAATTCAATAGATAGGAATAAAAACAATAAACATGTACATATATTGATAAAAATAAGGATGCCAAAAATTTTTTTTTCTTCTCAAAATGACAAGTTGCATTTAAAATAAAGTCATATAATATGCGATGTAAAGTCCTTTGTTTAATCCCAATTCTATAAACTAGAAATTAAGAAGTTTTGCTACAACCATGTATAATTATAAAGAATAATGGATGATGAAAACTTGAAACGTAATGCTAATATAATATACAGGAAGGTCACAAAATAACTTAGAAGATGTAATAAAACTAACAGTTTCCTCTAATTAATTTAATCTACAATTTGAAAATTTCACTCTTTATTGAAAGTTTCAGAAAAACTTTCATAAAATTAATATTTTTTTTCAAATTTCCAGCAGATTAAAGAAAATATTTCCTTTATTAAATTATGCCGGGTGGTCATAAAATAATTTTTTTTAGATTTGGAGATAAATGCAGTCAGAATTAATAAACTGAATGGAACAAAGTTCTCTATGCAGAGTATAAAAGGAAAGGAAAAATGAATTCCCCCCAAAAAATATACATATATGTATACCTAAGATCAATGAAGCAATATCTTATATAAAATGGAAGGTAAGTATATAAAAAAATTTTACCTGTGAAACAGGAGATCTCAATGTAGATGAATGAACAATTATTTTCTACGAGTTTCATATTGTATGTTATTCATTCATGTATGCACTATTTTTATGTACTATTATCACTGGAATATTAATGAAATTTGGCATAATCCATTTTTCGTATGTTCATTGAAATTACTGACCCGTTTTAGATATAACAGCTTTGAAATCTCTCTTATTGGTGACTTCCATCATTTAGTTTTTCACAGAATTCTCCCCATACCTTCCACAGTATATATTGATTTGAAATGGAATTTGGTTTTATTTTATTTAGTAGTTTTAGCTGCAGATACTTGCAAGCAAGAAAAATTATTTTTTTAGTCATCGCTTATTTCTAATTAATTAAATTGTTCTTCTAATACAAGCTAAATTATAATTTTTTAAAATAATTGTTGACAGCGCATTAAAACAGGTTTACATTTTGTAAAGTGCATATAAACCTTATTTTATAATATAAACCTTATATAAGGTTTATATAAGGTATAATAAACCTTAAGGTATATAACCTTAAGGTATTTATATAAGGTATATAAACCTTATATAAGGTGCATATAAACTTTATATAAACCTTATTTTGAATCTTATAACTATAAATTTCACCTAGAAAAATATTGCTTTACAACTTCAAATTAACTTTCATTAATTAACAATCAACTTTCATCTTTCATTAACAAATACACTATTACAACTTTTACGCTGGTGTCCTGGCATAGGGGTACCGCGTCTTCCCCGTGATCTGGACGTCCTGGGTTCGAGTCCCGGTTTGGGCATGGTTGTTCTTCCGTTGTTCTATCTGTGAGATGTGTGAATGTGCCTTCCTGTAAAAAGGGGTTGTGCAAGCGAATGAGTGATGCGTGAGTAGCAAATTCGTACTCTTGGCCCTAGTTGGCGATATTATAAAAACAAGAGACGCTCCCCCACCTGCTTTAAATCGCTGCCTTCGTAACAGCGAGCTTGTCCATGGTAAGTGCCATAAGAAACAACAACAACTTTTATTCCTGCAGATACGAAATTTAATTTTAATATTCAATAAAAAAGATTCTGTGTTTAAAAGTTTACTGTCAGTATATGTTTTTCTCAGTTTCCTTTTCTAAACATAATTTTAATTATCATAAATTACTACTTAAATTACAGCTTCAAATTTACTTAATTTGAGTAGATTTCGTATGGAAATGTTGAAATCTTCATTCATTTAAATTTACAACTATAGAATTTTTTTAAGTTGCTATTTTCATACAACATTTACAAATAGGCCCGAATATTTTTGAAACAAATTGTATTATTATTTATATACAACACTTTAATAGTATAATCGAATTCAATGTTATGACAGCTAGAGAAAATCGCACTATTTTAAATAAACTTCTGAATGTAGATGCAAATAGTATAGATTGCAAGATACGCAGCTGGTGAGCTAAATTATTCAAAACTTTCAAAGTTGTCAGACCATCTGTATATTTTTTGTAATATTCAGGGCAATAGTCTAAAAGGTTAATTGTGAAATATATCACCTTCGTTGAAATGATGAACAATATTAAATGCATATTTATTTATATACTTGATGAAATAACCAAACTAGTGTCTTCTTCTCAAGCAAACGTCCAAACATTGATAGCTGAAGTAGACAAAAAGAGCGAATATGCTACGAGTTATTCGAAAATAACCTAAACGAGCTAGTTTCTAAATAAAAATATTGTTGATGCACGGATTTTTTTTTCTTTACCAATTTGTCACAGACACCAATCACACTCGTTAGTGCACAAAGTTATTTTCTTAGATATCTTGATAACTACAAATCACTGTCACTGATTCATTAATCAACATAATAAATGTTTGCACAAGCCAACTCAACAACAACAGGAAGGTCAATCATATGCAAACTGGGAAACAATTTCTTTTGGTTCAAAGTAGAAGATATAGAGAATAGGTGCATAATTAATGATTGTATACTCTGTCATAGACTTTGATAACTTAATTTGATGTCAGACACAAGCTTTTCAGTTTAAAAAATTGTAAGGATTCATATTTAGGAGTAGAATGTGTAGCTACTCGAGCTGTAGAATATTTTACCATTTTTCAAACTATATGATTAACATATCACTGTATGTGGTCATACAATAAGCAAAACACCAATTGAATGTTTTTCGTTTTTGAAACTAATTCGAGTGAACCATGCATGACATTTTCCGTAGACATTGTAATCCAATTGCCATTATCCGTGGCTAAAACAAAGCTTTCGACCATTTCGCAGATTCTAAGGATCAGCACAGAGATTGATCTAATTATACATGTATAAAATATTAATAAAGTTGAAAAATTAAATCATATGTTAATTACATTGCCATATCTTTTAGAACAAAAACGAGGGCTGTTGGGGGGGGGGGGTGTAGAATTTTTAATTTAAGGCCGTGGTTAAATGAATGGGGAGGTGTCTGAGTCAGCACGCCCCTCTTTAGGCTTGTTGAACCGGCAGATGGCTCTCGATGTCAGATTTGGTGCATACTGGGTGTCAGATTTGGTGCGTACAGTTTCTAATCTGAAACCCTCCGGTTCAAAAAACGAGACCTTACCACCAAGCCTACGAGGCTCGCCGTTCTTCAGTAAAAACTGCAATATACAATTTACAAATGTCAGTCAATTACAAAAATCAGAAATGAAAAATTTATGAAAGCCATTATATTAAAAATAAGACAAAATTAATTACCTCTAAGCAATGTTTGGAATTAAATCAATTCCTAATCATGTGCGCAGTTAACAAAAAAAAAATTACTCTTTCACCACCACAATCCTAGCCATGTGATGCACCCTCAAAGCTGTTATCAGTTTAATTTTGTAACCCATTGCGCATTCTGCCAAAAAAGAAGGGTTATCATATTACATTGTAAAGCTGCATGCAGTATACTACTTCTTACGATGTACTACGTACATATATTAGATAAAATGCGTAGTTAGATTGTCATTCAGAAGCTCTATGAAATGCGTGTATTTTCCAAGACACAGGTGCTCGAATTTGATGCCAAAAATGTTTAAATTCATGTTAATGTTTGCTTATCTCTCCAAATGGCAATTTTTAAAAATCGGTGCTTAGATGCAATGTTTACAAATATGCTCAGATACTTTTGAAACGAAGAGAATTGCTATTTAAATGCAGCACTATGATATTATATGCAATTTAGTGATATTAAACTAAGAAATGCACAAGATAGCTTACGGAAATTTTGGTATGTGGTTAAAAATAGACCAATTTCCAAATCGTATAAATTGTGGAACAGAAGTTATCTTCTGAAGAATCGCAAGAATTTTAAAAGAAACAGTTTCACTGAAGAATATAGTAAATTGTGTTTGATTGGATGGATTCAGCTTTGACGTCAAATGGAGCACATAAAAATGTCTGTCTGCTTTGAAAGTATATTATTTTTATTTTTGTACTTTACATTTCAGCTTCCATTTTAAAATCATTAAACAGTGATATGTTATTCTATATTTGAAATCGAATCATTAAATCAATAGTTTAAATACGATAAATGGTAGTACTAGAAATGAATGAAAGGTTTCTTCATTTTTATCGGAATTTTCTCATTCTACTTGAGTTTTATTTGAACAGTTTGAAAATTGCATTTCTTCACATTTATCTTCAACTCAAGAGATCATAAACTCCGTAGGTGGATTCAGCTTGCGTTTGAAACTTTCCCCAAAGTTGTCTTTATGCTTTTGTCACATTTTCAAATTTCTAGTAACACTAGAGAAAAAAAATCTTCGATTAAACCTTCATCTAACTCCACTCAAAACTTCTAATCAGTTTGTCGAAAGGACTGAAAGTTAAGTGAGCTTTAACTGCTATATACTTCTTAAAAACTTTTTGTAAGGTTCCTAGTAATTATTCTGCGTTTTCAGAACCATCAAAAATGTGTGATCTCTTACGAGATAAGTTCTTGAACCTGCAACCTTTCAGTTACGAAACTGACATTAACCAAAAACCACCGTAGCTTCGAAGAGTAAAGGTAAGATTTCGTTTTTCATTTTTTTGAAGGTTTTATATATGTCATCTTGGAAATATTTTAAGCAAATCAGAAATTATGCACTTGAACAATTTTTGCAATTCAACTGCTTCTCATCAAAAATAAATTTAATACATTATCTTTTATGGGTATCTTGAGCATTTTTAATTTCCTATTCATATGTTTATTTCAATGTTTATAGATTTTTATGTTAAGATGCGTGCAAACAAGTGTAACATCTAAAATAGCTTTTAGATCTGCACTTTTCTTTTTATGCAGACTGTGATTCTAGATATGCAATGTTCCTTAATGCCTAAAAAAAGGTCTCGTATTGATTCAATTGCTTAAAAATTCGGTTATTCTGATTCGAGGTGCATATGCAATGGCTTTCTGTATAATTTTTATAGAGACTCTGCCTTATCGATTATGAAACTATTTCCCAAATACAGGGAAATAATTTCTTAATCGATGAGGTAATAGAACTATTTAAACTTTTTAAAGATTCGAATCTAAAACTCTAATTTAATGGCGTATTCCTTATCTAAATAGCTATCACAAGGACCTGCTTCTTTGTTATTTTCAAGAATCACAAAAGTGTTTTATCATTAGTTTATGCAAAAAAGAAAACTTTTTATACAATGTTATTAAATAGCTAATTTTAAAAATTGCTCATATTTTAAGCATTCAAGCAACTTATACTTCTTTACCTGAAAGGTAAAACTCTTTTCAAAGCTTTTAGTTGCGAATTCGACGCTAAAATGAGGCACCATGGCTTTGAGTAATAAAGATAAAAATTTTCCTTTAACCCTCTGATTGAGTCAATTTTTAAAATCACTATTTAGATGCGATGCTTGCAAATTAGTTCAAATATTTTTCAAACAAAGTGAGCTGATACTATATGTTACATGATATTATAATATAAATAAAAATCTGTAATCGTAAAAATAAACACTGGAAATTGCGAAAAACGTGGGATGCAATAGAAATTGAACTGATTGTTAACCCGGGAAAATCGCAGGATAAGCAGCAGGAGGGTTAAAATAAGATTTCAGATATGTGAAGCCAGGAAACATTTTAAGCAGATCAGAAACAATGCTGTTGTACAATTTTCGCAGAAATGAATCGATTATTAAATCTTTTAAATCATACATCGCTTTTTAAAGATTAAAATCTAAAACCGTAATTTAATGGTGCGTTCTTTGACTACATAACAATATGAATGACATAATTCATTGAAGTTTCCAAGAATCATAAACGTGTTTTATCGTTAGTTCATGCAACAGCAAAAAAAAAAAAAAAATGCCTTTTAGTGGCGAGTAGTTTAATTTTAAAAATTGCTCATATATCTCACTCCCTGGCAAATCATGCAACTTATGCTTCGTTACCCGAAAGTTTTATGAAAAACTGCTTTTTTTCAAAGCGTATCCGTTTCAATTCAACTTGATTGATTTGACCATGAGCTCTAAAATAATGCTACTCGCTTACCATATTATTTTTGTGTCCAATTTTATACGATTTAAAAATATTTATTATGGCGGTTCCGCCCGAATTGATGGGCGTATCGGCTTAAAAATTACGTCACTTCCTATGCTTTATCACACACTTTTACTTCTGTTTTGCACTTCAAGATAATCAATACTTAGTGATTTTGAGTAGTTCAGATGTCCTTCACATTAGATTTACGATGATTTTCATTCTATGAATAAATATACATGACAAAACACTCCTACTTTATATGATGAGAGGAATGCGAAGCATATGCACACCTGTTTAGTTTTGTTTTCAATTAATTAAAAACAAAGCAATGGTATCTGAGCAGACAATGAAATTTTACCTGCCCATAATTAAACAATGTTAGTAGGTTGGAAATTTACATTGACGTTAATAGGTAGGAAATCAGTATTCATGCAAGTAGATAGGAATTATTTACTTGATTTTTGGCTTCATCTTCCCTATTGATTTAATTAAATAGTATCTTTTTTTTAAATATATTTCGGATAAAACTACGATTGTTACAGTTGGGTATCTGAAGTTGATTTTACGTAGGTTGTTCCGAGTGGTAATGATGTAAGGTTTGAAGCATATTTAGACTCGTAAGGATTTAAAATGAGATTCATGAAGCTAAATAATTTAAAATAAAACTTTTTATCTAGAAAGATCATAGAGAGCTGAGAACATTAACGGCAAATGGTAAAACATGTATTTGTACATTCAATAAAAAATTATCGGAAAAAAACAACTTTGTTTTCACTTTGTTTAGTGATCTTAACCTTCCAGAAGTCGCGCCCTCTGTTATCAGCATCAAAGATCCCTGCATTTCCTATATACCACAATGTAAAATTCAAATGTATTAAAAGTCCAGAAGCTTACATTTTGGTGTAATTAGTAATTGGCTGAAATTAGTAATAATTACTAAACGTTAACTTAAAATATGTTAGCCCTAATTCAACAAACTAATATTTCCTACATATGCATGATTGATAGAATTTAATTCTCCGATCCGAAAAAACACGAGTTATATTTGGCATGACCTTTGTAATCTTGAATTGTGGTTCGATACGAAGACTACACACAGATGGCTACATTCCCCAATAATCTGTACTACGCCCACGGATGGACGTCGGATCCTCAAATTTAACGTACACCATGTCCTATTAAACAACAGAGCAATAGTGGATTTGGGTTTTAATTTGAAATCATTCGGTCCAAATTAAATTTTTTTCAATTTATTCATTATCTGGGCATTCAAAATTCCTCTCAAAGTATTTGAACATATTCCGAAAATGATCATGGGTTGTAATGGGGAGCTCAAATCATGTTGAAATATTCATCTTAGGACTATATATCTATAGTATTTACGAAAATTTCAAGAATACTTTTTTTAAAGTATTTAAGTAAGAGTTAATCCTTATAAAAACGAAAGATATTGTTACTAAATACGTTATTACTATTAAAATCATTATACAGGGTAGCCAAAAGTAACTTTTCCCATTTGACAGCATTTATATCTAAAAAAATGAACGGTCTGGGACCAAATTTCATATACAGATTATCGAAGGTGTGGAGAACTGAATTCCAATTATAAAAATCATCTAAAAAAATTCGTAAATAATGATATTCTCAATTAAAAAAATGACACTGATGGTTGAGGTTTCACCTTTTTTGGAACGAAAACTTTGAAATCAGTGATAACATCCAGCGCATGGAAAATGGATTATGGAAAATTTCATTTATGTTGTGATAAAAATTGCACTTGTAGAAATGAATGACTAGCAGTTTGAAAGACACAGAAAATATTCTTTTATTAATGAATAATAAAACATTATAAATAAACTAAGATAATATAAGTATATAGTATAAAATATTATATCGGAACCTTTTTTTTTTCAGATTTCATTTCTCCATGCCTTCCACACTCGGTATGTGAAATTTGATTTCAATCCTTTCATTTAGTTGCATATGCTTACAAACAGAAAGTTATTTTATGCCCAACCTATAGTAATAAAATAAATATTTTTATTTAACATTCTTTTATCTCTTTCAATAATATTCCGAAATATTTTAAATTTAACTGAAAGAAATCAAAATATCATTATCTAAATTTTCAGACTGTCAGAATTTCAATTCACAAATTCAAAAATACTCCTGCTTTCGTTAACTTACAGGACCAGTTTTTCAGTAGGAGAGTGTGTTAAATATTATAAACAAATTTCAAAACTATTTTAATTACATACTGAAGAAAGTGAAAAACGTGTCTTAATTTAATTTTTATTGCAATATTGAAAGACGAATGAATGAAAGTTGTAATACATTCATTCTCTGTTCAAGGCAATTCATTCATGTGTCCTTTAATTTGTTTCTACTCGTCTAAAGCCTTTCATTTTGTTTATGTCTTAATCAGACTAAACTTCGAATAGCTCGTAGAAAATTAATAACTAAATGTTATACATATTTCAAATAATATTACTCTTCCTTCAATCTTTTAGTCAACGCTGACTTAAATTAAGCTTTCATTTATTGATTTATTTCCTCTTTTACATTTTCCTTTCTTGTGAGTATGTTGAAAATAAAAATAATTACCTTGAAGTTATTTTTTAGACTTGCTAACTGCAGGAATATAATTCTTTTTTTTTTCTTCCTACTTTTAAAGACAGGCGAGTACATTTCGCTATTCAGTTTACTTGCAACAAAAATGAAACACGTTACAATTTCAGAAATATTATTATAATGATTAAAACCGCTAAATAATAGTCGGCTCTGAAGAGCTAAACAAATATTGAACGGGGTTTATATATTTACAACTCGCTATTGCTTTTTGATTATTATAATTAATCAGATCTAAAAAAACTGAGGTAAGGGTTGTTATTAAATGCCATTCACTCGGAGTTTTTTTTTTTCGACGTCAAGAAAAGTAATGATATTCAGAAAATATGCAAAGGAAAATACTTCTACAATGCGTTATTTATCTGCAGTGAAAACTGTTAGAATATCTGGTCCATAGCGATATCATTTTTAATTCCTTTTGATATTCATAAAATTTGATTATTTTTACCAAAGATGTTTCATTCTATATTTATTTTAATATCAGGTTCATACATTTTGCAAAAAATGCTCCGCTATCGCATCTGAATGTAGCAGTTTTTCAGAGAGCCCAATCAAGATTATAAAGCAAAATAATAATAATGAATCCACTACTGAAGTTATAGTAATAATGTTTATGATCAAGATTGCTTTCTAAATTATTTTGGCTTTTTATATTGAAGCTGGCTGAAGAACGGACTATTACGCATCTGAAGACCTCATTTGTACGCTATTACGTTTGAAGTGGGAACCCTTATAGCTTAAAGCTTGCATCTACGTAAATTTTCTTTTTCTATTTGGACGCAGATTTTCCTTCAACAGTTATTTCATCCACGATACTTTCGGATTTCCTTTACAAAAAAAATATTCATTAATGAATTTATTTCCTCATTTGTCGTTTTAAGAAACTTTTTCCTTGTTTAATTATAATTGGCGAATGACCATTTTAAGTCCAAACGGAAATGTATAGATTTTAAATTATTCTTTGAAATTTATTATTCGCCTTGCACGATATTACAAACTTTATATTTCTTTCATGCAACATTTGCAAATAGGCTCGAATATTATTTCAATTTTACATGATCGAGTTAAACTAATGGTGTATAAATTAAAATTGCGCGCCTGTGCGTTACAGATAACATGTAATTGTACCAAACCATCTATCTAATAAGATGACACCTTCTCTACTGTTGTTAAGATATAGCAAAGATGGGGTCATCTAATTAGCTAGATGGCCCGAATATCAATCGTGAGTCGTGACAGCGAACGCGTTAACTAGTATCAAAAAAGGAATGCAGATTTAGTGTAAAGAATGAATTAAATAGCAGAACAAAATAAAAGTATTTTCCATTTATATTTATTTTTTGATTATTTATCCTTTTCGTTGATGGTTAAATTTGGTTTCGGACTACACAATTTTAATTTATGCACCATTAGCTTTTTTTCACGCCATCAACGACCAAATGCTTTTAAGTTATGCACATTATTCTAGGTATCTCTTAAACTCATGCGGGCGAATGTACTTCTTTCTTTACTTCATCTACTTATGAGGAAAAAAAAGAAGCGTATAAGCATTTGAGAAATGTAGCAATAATGATTTACAACTGTTCAACGACCGAGTCAGCTCCGGAAAAATCATTGCATGCGAATGCTCTACATAAACTTTCGTCTCCAACTATCATGCTAAATTTCTGGGAAAAGACCGATTATCAAACTTCATTCAGGGAAAAACATGAAAGAAAGCGGAGGAAGTTAAAGGAATATATATAACCTATCCTCTGAAGCCGTGAACTTAAAATTTACATAATAGGGCTATTCCTAAGCGAAGGAGTTTATGTCACCACCACTGAATCAAGCCTAAGTAATCCGGTCTGAAAACTTTCTTTGCAAAATGCGTGGTGATTAACTACATGTCAGGGTCAGGAAAGGTCTCTGATGATCGGATTCGGGGAAAAGAAAATGTCACTGAGGAGAGACGAATGCAGGTTAGAATGGAATTTCCACTTGATACCATTAGGTCTTTCACATTTCGAGAGAGTGTTTTATTTCTTTGTCTTATTTCGTGAAAAAAAAAGCAATCCCAAGGACGATCGTTACAGATTGGTTCTGTATAAAACGAGGAGGAGGATGACATAAAATATCAGCATGGAAGACTTTGACGAATATAAGTTGAATCTCTCATTTTTTTATGTAATTAGATAACATGTTTCCTTTACGGAAATGAGATGTCTTATTGATTAAATTGAGAGTCCGCAAAATACATGGTGTTTGTAGGTCATGCATAATTTTTTAGTTTAATTATAGCACCTTTAAATGGTTTAATTTCCTCTTATAAAGTATGAGGAGCGATAATTCGATGCATGTATGATGCACGGACATAATGATTAACAGGCTAATAATTGTAGAAAAATTTAATTTTTTCGTTGAATGCATTCCTAATCTTTTATTGTATATAGCATTATCAATAAGTATATTTAACAATGATATTTAAAAATTTACTTTAACTTGTTTACCCTTTATAGGGCCGTGGGAAGTATGTTTCCCACCAAATTCATCAATCTTTGCATGAATTTATGTAGGTTGGCATATGTTCTGACGAATTAAATACAGAAATTTAGATCTTTCAGTTCCTTAATCTCATACAAAATGGAGTGTCTTGATTTATTACTTAGTTATTAATTAACCAAATTTATTGATAAATCAAATTAAATTAAATTTGCCTATTAAACTAAATAAATTGCTTTTCTTAAGCCAATCTTAATCCTAAAAATATTTTAATATACCATGACTAGAAAAAAAATGGCCTTTTAATATTCTAATTTGAACGCCAGAAACGGCACTGAGGAATGTTAGTGATCTTAATTATGTATAACTTCAACCTCACATTTATATTAAATGAATTAACTCATTCGAAATCAGTATCTCATGATAAAAGTGACTACGCATGTCTTTTGGCATATAACTTCAAATCAAATTATGCTATCATATGATGTCATGGCATTTCCTTTCTGCAAGATACTAAATGGATCTCAAAATTAGCTTTACGTGCTCGACCATATTATGATCAAGCATATATATTTAATATTATGCAAAACTTAACCATAATTAGCAATCTTTTATTAAGACAAATCTTAACGAATTCGTAAGTACTTGGGAAGATCAACAATCAATATTTGATCTTTATACATAAAAACTTATTAGCTTTGCAATATTATTTAAGAAATGGGTTCCATACTAGTGATTACATATACTGTGAACTTAGAATATAAGATTGATTTTCAAATTAATATACTAGCCCAATAAAAATTATTTTGTGATATTTTAAACATCTGTGATTGATAGGGCTCTTTCAAATTTTTTACGACATTTGCCTTGCTGAAATTTCAAATTTTATCTTTAAAATCTTCACAATATATAATTTTACTTAAAAATAGAATTCTATCGTCAATATAAGCAAGCATATAGTGTCGAAAATGATATGTGCAACCGAATACATTACGGGTAGTGTAAATCAGACTTATAATTACACATTCAATAAAAATTCGATGTCAAATAATCTATATATAATATTTTGTCTTTTTTTTAATCTTATGCATTTTCCCATCCCTTTAGGGATTCAAATGAAATTTAGCACACGTTACTTAATACCTGGAAAGATTAATTGAAGCTGTTAAATACGCATGTCTAAAGGGGGGGGGGTAAAAAGATTTTTGCATTTTTCTGTCATAGCTTTGTAGCATATCATCATACAAAAATTATTTTTACACCATCTTAAAATTGAAAAGAAAAGAATTTCAGTAATATCAGTTCCATCACAATACAATTTTTTTTCAAAATTGATTTGAGCAAATTTGTATCATTTGGAATATTTTTGTCGAAATATTCAACTTATTTCTCTGTTTAATTACATCCATCAATCATGTGCTATTATCGGGAGTTTTATATGAGCTTCTTGGATCAGCAGGTAATTACGTTTGAAATGTCTTAAAACTTCTTAAGGGATTGACTATAAAAATTGTACAGTTTAAAAATGTGTTTTGCTTGATTTATTTGCATATAAAACAGATCAACACAAGTACAACGGCAAGTATTCAATAGTTAAAGAAGATGGGGAAAAATCTGCATTTTTAAACGATTTTTATATAAATATTCCTTTTTTAAAGTTACATATATCCAACATTCACATTTATGCAACTTAAGCAAATATTTATTCGTAAAAAAAAATGTGAATGAAAGGTGATGTTTAAAATGTGTTTTTAAATGCATAGTGCATATTGAAATTGAAAGTAGAAATCTAAATTAAATATTTTTTGAAACAATAAAATATGGACAAATAGTAAATGTTGAAATGATGGAATAAAATGTTAAAGTTAGAATTAACTTATGATTTTCTTCTCGTTAAATTTAATGATCACAAATTGCTCGAAAATTTGTTTCTAAATTATTATCACTCATTTGATTTTGAGTTTATTTTTAGAAGGCTGTGTATAATGTAAACTTTCACTACAGAACTAATAAACCTCTACATATCTACGCATTTCACACTATTTTTAATAGACTGTACTTTTTTAATACACTTTATACTTGACTAGAAACTCAACTTTTGTATTTCTGTGTAAATACACTGATATGATATAAATGTTAAGAAAACATACTTCAGAAACCTCAGCAAATGCATTTAGAATATATGCATATTTATTTCTTCAAAACAAATGCCCACTCTTAATTTTCGATTATTTGGCATAACTTTGTCATTACATTTACATTATATCCAAGAAATAAGAAATAGGCCTGCCTCATTCCATCATAATATGAAAATGCTTTTCGATCATCATATGCAAGATGGTAAAAATTACTGAGAAAAAAAATTGTCCTACTTGTTCTTTGCTTTTTAATTTTCTAAGAATATCGCCCGGAGCATCCACACAGAAGACATCAACTTTTGCTTCCGTACCACACGCATGTAGAATACGATGGCAGCTCAACGTCAAAAAGAGACAACTTCGGTAGCCCAACATCTGGCCCCTAATCCATCAGTTTCAGATTGAACATTGAGTTCGTTATACAGGCGTGTCACAGAATTCATGAGGAATAAGCTTCAAATGCAAAAGATGAAAGAATACTGTAGCCTGCCAACTGGCTTTAGGTCTTGTTGCCAAACTTCTGTCGTTTTTGTTTTCGTTTAGAAATGAAGGATTAACTTATTAACTCGAACATAATTTTTTTACTAACCAAAGCTATTTTCTAAATACAATTGATTATTCTTCAAGCTGTTCTTTGTAGTGATGCTTGTTTCACACCAGGTCTGTCACCTTTGAAGAAAAAATTTCAATTTGTATTTCAAATCTAAGTATTTTTTTTTCTTTGACGGCTCGTTTCTTTCTAAGCAAGAATTTACATGTACCGTTTATTGAACATTTTACCACCGACTGGGGATTGAAATCTTTTCGTTTTCGAGTAACAATAAATTCATACCAGAGTAAGAATGAGGAAGCATCAAGAAAATTGAGTCTGAAATTGGTTCAAATGAAAGAATGTATTGCTGGGCGGTGACAGTAATGCTTTTTTTTCTGTTCTTTATTCATTTTTGTTGCATGAACATGATGTATATCAATAATTCATTTGTTCTAGTACAAATTGTGCCACTTTCAATTGCAAAAGCATATGTATGAATTCTAGATATGGAAATAAGCAAATGTTCATCTTAAATAAAGCTACAAATGTATCGTTTTTCTTGTAATTCTTACTATTTAACTGTCGGTTTTCAAGTATAGTTAATCTTATAACTTTAAACGAATAATTCTGGTATATATATAATCTAGGAAACTGCTCTAACAATTTAGATCAAATTTTATACTTAGATAAGTTTTTAAGTTCATCTATATGTGTCTTTCCTTAAGAAACGTGATTTTACACAATAAAAATCCATTTTTATAACTATTAGAATAAGTATTCTAAGAATAATAAATATTCAAATTCCGCTTCGAAGTGTGGGCAGTGCAGTATAGCGACCAGAACAACATAAATGACGCGTGTGTCGAGGGCCCTCAGTTCACTTTTTAAAATTTTTTACGTAGGTATTTATATTTAATATTTTTTCTTTTTAAGTTTATAGGTATCTTTCATGAAAAAATGAGATTTTACACACAAAAAAACGCATTTGTTTATAACTATTAGAGCCCTTTTCTATCTGTCTGCTCTCATGCTGACAGTGTCATATAGCTCAGTCTCGGAAGCGATTTCACCATGGAAAAACTGTGTATAAGTACATAAATATAAGTAATGACAGATAAACTGTAAAATGAATACTGTACTATAGTATATATTTTCGAATTATATGTTAAACTAAGTGCATTCAGTTTTTATTTAAATGACCAGTTCATATGTAGGTAAGATTGAAAATTATTCATATGAAATCAGTATGTGATTCATATTTAAATATTTTCTCCAAAAATAAAACCCCACTATTTTACAAAAAAAAATACCGAGGGAAACTGTTTTTCAGATATTGTTTTATGAAATGTGAAAGATATAACATTATACTCTTTTGATCATATTACTTCTAATCATTTAATGACTACTGAATTTTCTTCAAAACTTCATGATCTGAATCATTTTCATTTGTAAATGCCTGAGGGCAATGCAAAAAAAAAAATTATTCCTTAATAGTATTCTTTAAGTGTTAATAAAGCGGTATTCTTAAATGGTTTTTCTAAGAATACATACATGAATAATTATTTTAAAGGCAATTAAACATCAAAGTCGTGTAACTAAAAATATTTATTTCGTACATATCAAATAATATATTTATTATTATTTTGACATAAAGTTCTATCTTAATGGCACCGTAGCGAACAGATGATTAAATAGAAATGATAGTATTGAGCTCCCGCAAATTTCATTAAATGCCATCACGATGAATTAATATTTTGTCAGGAAATCCGAAACATAATGTTGCTCTAAGTCAGCTGCAGTGGAATAGCAGAAAATAGGCAGTACAAGAAAATGCACTTAAATACGAATTTTTATGCAAATCCATTGGTTAGCCTAGTAAACATTGTATAATAAAGACCTTTCACTCAAATGTCTTTGATAACCGTAAAGATTTTACATTTGTATCGATTCATTTGCCGTTATTTTCTAATAGTGCAATTATTCAAATTATTAAAGTAATCTTTTGGAACATTTCGTATTATAGAATATTTCTAAAATATCTTAAAATAAAAAAATTGCTTATTTTATTCAGAAAATTCAAATGATGGATGAAAAAACACCTTCCAATTCTTCCTTTTTTTATATTTTTAAATTTATATCTAAGCAGAATAAACAAAACATTTAAAAAAAACTTGATCCAGCCTCAATAAGTAAATTGTTTCTTTGATTTAAGTACTAAATTAAACTAAGCTATAACTTTCGTTTGTATCGGTCGTGCTTATAATGGGTTTCCTTTTTTAAATTCTGTGTCACAAATATAGAAATTTTGGATTCCCATTGTAACTCATTTTCTTTGATAATACTTTTGCTGTCTTAAATTTCCGGCATGTGCTTTCATAGTAGTTAACCTACAAAGTGACTTATGAGCGATGGACTTAAGATCAATTTCCCTCTCACAAAAGAATTTCAGCGCCACTTATTTGTCTCTCGAAATTGGAAACAGTCTGTCGCGTATGTTGTGTGTGGTGTTGAGAAAAAGTAAAGAGGGCAAAGTAAATCATACATAATTCCCAAAATGCGATCTTTCTCTTTTTCTCTCCCTTCTGTATATGTTTATTTTGCTCTGTTTTGTGAGTTTTTAGAGTGTGGTTTACGATTCCACACAGCTGCTCTATATATAGAAAAATAAACATATCTTTATATGTGGGTTTGTCTGACCGCAGAGCTATTGGATCTGGACGCCATTTTTACCCTTTCAGCATTCGTTTTCAGCTTAAGAAACGCTGATTTAAAACTTGTAGGCTTTATGAGAAGATTTCTCAGGAAACGAAGTACTAGACATTTGTAATCAATGAATACTCCATTTTTAGTTAAGGGGTTAAACATTTATATTAAATTATTTGTAATGACAAAAAAATATTTCCACTTTTCTTTATTAAACTAGATTTTAATAAGCTACAATGTATGCACTATTAGAATATAATTGGTCATAAGTATAAGAAATGAAAAATCATTATCTTCTAGAAACTACATAATGAAATTCTTTTAAGGCAATCATTCTTTTTTTCCCCTGTCCTTCAGTATAAGTTTTTTTCTGCAGATTTCAGTTAAACTCGATATGTAGTATACATATTACTGATTTTAATATATACTTCTCAATGTGCATTTTCCCCGATATTTTATTTTAAATGTCCCCATGTGTCAGTGAGATAGTTTAAATGAAAAATTAAATTTTAACAATTTCATATTTCAATAACAAATAGGAAATTATAATTTTCAGAAGTTTTAATTGATAAGTAAACAATGATTTCACATCTTCTTAACTTTACAAAAGCTGTAAAAATCGATTCAAATTTTCAGCGGTTTCAATAATTTAATGACGTAGACTTATTTTCAACTAATTTGTCAACTGTGATAAAAATTGGAATTTTATTGTGAATTTTTATTTTGTCAATACGGAAAAATCAGTCAGTTAATTCTTTTATCTTATTTGCTAAAGCAGAATTTTGAAAATTTTAGATGATCTTCACTACAATATTTCTATTCTTTCTTCAATATACATTTTAAATAAATTGTCAGAAAAATTTATACCGCTTTAATGGTATATAACACTCACCTAAAAAAACAGGAAATATTTATTCATTATTTCACTAAGATTTTTTCACCAAGTTACACTTCGAAAAATATTTAGTTATGCACCAAATATTATAAACTAAATACTAAATATTTATTTAATATTTGGTATTTAGTTAAGTTATAAATACTGAAGTTAGACTAAAATATTTATCTACACACTTTTAAAAACTATTTAAGTTACCTAACTCTGAATGACAATATTTATAGAGTTGTTTTAAAATTTATCATTTTATGTAATTATGTTTAATTCCTGGTTTCTTAAAAATACGGATTAAATTATTTTATAAATAGAAATTTTCCAAAATTTTGTTTACTCATACCAAAAGCTCAAATTTGTTCGATCTATTTCTATTAGCTAGTGATATGCTTCTACCCTGCATCATCTTAATAAGAACTTTAAATCATGATGTATCCAGATGATGACTATAAAAAAAATATTAAAATTCTATAAACAATAAGATTTATAATAGCTGTGTTGGAATGATAATTGTATTTAATATCAAATAATTATTCTATTTTATGAAATAAAAACGGTCTTTTCTTTCAGATATTACCATGTTAGTTTTTAAAAATTTGCAAAATTGTGTGTAAATAAGTTATTTATAAATATATTGTTTAAGTAAAAATTCAATCTTTATAATAAATTTGTATCTTATTAATCAATCAAAAGTAAATCTTGGTAAGACTTGTATTTAGTTTTAACAGTTTACATGATTAACATAATTACGTTGTTTATCTTGAAGTTAAAAACACATTATTTATATCTGAGCTGCAGCATTCAAGCCATTTTTTCGTCCTGATAGATTTTTAGTGGATTTAAAAATCAAACAAACGCATCACTTTTGAAGTACAGAGAAGTTCAAATTAAATTGAACTAACTCAAATGGTTGCGGAGGGCAACCTATTAATCTCAATGATACGAAATTTCAATTACAGATATTTCAGTTGAGTTTGCCTTTATGCTCAAGGGATTCAACTGACTTAAAAGAGAAAAGAGGTGGGTAAACGAAGGAAAAAACTAAAAAAGAATCAAATTTTTTTGTTTTGAATTCCTGTATAAGTTACCTTTAAAACTCATTCATTTCTGGACAGTGATATTACGAACCGTTGACGAGTTTGGTGATTCCAGAACTTGAATAACACCGATACATTCATTTAGGACACTATCTTCATGCAAAATTGTGCATTCCGAACGAAAAACGATCAGCCGTTATTTCGTTATATCTTGGCCTCCTCTCAAATCTGAGACTTACTCCATTGAACAATTACCTATGGGGCTTCTTAAAAGATCTGTTTATCGCAAAAATCCTGTGTCTATCATTAAATTTGGCAATTTCGGATTTTTTTTTTTCGTTTAATAGATAGCTATAACATCATTTGATATGCTTATTATTCGAAATTCTTATCATTTGGAGTACTAAAAAATACCCTTCATAGTCTTCCGAGTTGCTGAAATTTAACTAGAACACTCCTAAGTGCATGAATTGACTTCATTAAATTTTAGAATAAGTAATGATGTCTTGTTCTATGGAACTGTATTTTTGTTATAATAGGACTTTTCAGCATCAAAGCGGTAGATTTCATTTATGGAAATCGTAGGATATTTTTTTTCTTTGAATGAAGTATAAAAACAGTTTAACTTGATTGACAAACAATTGGTGTTTCTACGAAACCGAAAACTATGCTAAAATATTCAAAAGTAAACGTGTTTAATTTATCTCTATCACATCAGTGAAATTTTGAATAAGAATGCACAACATACGTGTTTCATCCCCTTCTCCAAAAAAGATAGACTAAAATATAACAAATCCCAACTGGGTGGCACATTAAACGAAGCATTTAAATACGTTATCAGTCGTAGTGTGCAGTAAGTTCGAGCCGTACAAAACTTGCAATGCCGTGAGATGAAGCCACTTATCATCGAGATAACCTTCTCTGAAACTGAAAAAATAGCCTAATGCGCAATTTCAAGACATCTGCGAACAATGAGTGACTTTGAATCCAAGGAAATGAAAACATAGGTATAAACGAATCATATAACCACATTGTTTGAAAACGTACGCCTGGATAGTTTTTCTCTGCATTTATTCAGCCACCTCTTTCTTATCACATCTGTTAGAATCATGCAAGTGTTTTCTTAACAGTTTCCAGCTATGATGTTGCTTTTGCTTTTCATATAGGAAAGCTGATGATTTTGCTTATTGTCTTAAGAACAAAAAATCAACCCGATTAAGTATTCGTTCAACCAAACCGATGGACAGATGTTTTGTTGCGAATACTGACAACTGCTCTTTTCTCATATCAGAATTTATGCTTATGCATCTTTATTAGCTAGAACTGCATAAAACTCGGTTTTTGTTTTTGCCTTGTCATCACTGGTTGAATTAGAGATAAAATAAATGCATCATAATTTCGATCAAAATTTCGTCTACAGCTGACCTAGCTGTTTTTGTTACATGTTGACGACGAACCTTTTATCATGCTCTAGTTGATGGTTGTATGTATTAACTTGCCTTTGTTGGAAAATAACGGCGTTTTTACTTTGTCATCAGCATTTGGAATGAAAAATAATTGATAAATCGTAATTTGGTTAAAAATAAAAGCAACATTATTAAGCTGAATAGCTGAGTGCAGAGATAATTCTTTCATGCATTGATAACGTTCAACATGCATCCCCTCCGAAGTCCTGCAATGTTATATTAAGAGGACTAGCAAATTTGACATTCTCGCAATAAGAATAAGATAATTGGATAGGTTTTCAAATTTAGTTAATCTGAGATTAAGCATATACGATCTTTAAATATTTATATCAGAAAAAAATTGAAATTCTGCTTTACTTTATTTGTAATCATTATACTGTGCGAAAATATAAGCTAGATGAAATTACTTAGCTCATGGATATGAGCAAAAATAATGAATTTAACAAAGGAATGATTTCAGAACATCACAAAATTAAAACTCGAGAGAACACTAGACGCAAAACAAGAATACTTACTTTTATCTTTAATGAAGGTGACTATGTCATGTTAATTACTTTTAAAAATGATTAATCTTCGTTTAGTTTGTTTACAAATCGATCATTTTCTTGAAAAACCTAATAATGTACATAGTTTATTTCTCTTAGAAAAGCAACAATTGCATTTATCCAGATTAAAATCGTCATTCATGTTTTTAAAATTTAATGCAAATAAAATATTAATTCATAAAAATTAATTCAAAGTGGAGATAATATTATTCCCTACAATATTTAAAAATGATATATAGAACCTGTTGTTTGATTGTTTAAAACAAAGCAGAGGGAGTCTACTCGAGTGATGTTAGTCATGTGACAAAAGTAACGTCCTAACCCATTTAAAACCACATTTCATGTTGCTGTGTTGTATTTCATGTTGCAAAACCATGATGTCTTTTCCCCTTATCCAATATATGCAATTGATTCCAAAACTAAACAGACATGTTGCATTTATTTTGCATCACGTGCATCTATTAAATTATTTTTTAATTCTATTTACTATTATTCTAGATAATTAAATTGTTTCTTACAAATTCTATTTATTATTGTTCTATATAATTAAATTAATTTTTA
>JAPMOR010125587.1:524939-548902 GCA_026543865.1 Argiope aurantia
TTACAAATTCTATTTATTATTGTTCTATATAATTAAATTAATTTTTACAAATTCTATTTATTATTATTCTACATTATTAAATTATGTTTTTATTTAAATTCTGTTTGCTATTAATTATTTCTAATTTTAAAAAATCGGAAAATGTCCGTACATATAAATATTCAAGTTAAAATATAAAACACTGACATGGTTACACTCTGCAAGCTGCCATTGCTGATACATGTATAAAGGCCCGGTGGACTTATCGATAAACGATTTGATAATTTTTTTCTATTTTATTATTTCTTTTGTATGTTTGTTTTATGAGACATGATTCAAGTAATCTTACTATCAGCGAAAAACAGTGTATATTAATTTTTTAGTTATTGCCCCCTTGTTCCACAAAAAGATATCCAATTAATTCTACAATCCAAAATCGATGTGCTAATATTTCCTTTCTGAAAATTGCTAAGGAGGGTTATAAAGCTCATTAAAGACTTCTAGAATGTTACATTAAACTTTCTGCCATGGGCCGAATTACTCCACCAGTCGTTTAAGATCGTGAGGTAATTATTATAATTCAGTATCAAAAATACCATGTTTCTTTAAAATAGATTTGAGAAATAAAAATCAGCGCCTTCTAAATTATTCGAGTCGGCTGGTAATATCTTTCAAACCATTCTAACACATGAATTGTAACACGAAATAACACTACCCGCTACATGAATCAATCTTGTTTTAATTAAATGTTTCGAACGAATTCTCCACTATCCATCATTATTCATAACAACCAATATGTAAATAGAATTGAATAACCAAGCCTATATCGTGTGAATTTGATTCCAGAGTTGCAAGATGGTCGAAAGTAGTGTTTATGTTCTAGACTAGGCTATTTGTAATGACGGATGATTCTGAATTTTTATATTGACAATCACGTAGAATAGAAAGCGGTTATTTAATAATATCATAAATGTGGTTGTAAGGTTTGCATATTTAATTCTTTTCTATTCATTTTTCTCTTATTTCCTGTAAATCTGTATTTAAATTTTAGATTTGCCAAATTTCAAGTACTGTCGACTTTAAATTAATATCTTGTTTGGGTGTTACTCGTTTATTTTTTAATATCGTATCGTATCGTATCTAATTCATTTTTACTTTCTTAGTTCTTAAAATTCAAATAAATATTTACTTTGAGATTTTCAGTATTTATTATTATTACTATTTCACCCTTTTCCTTTATGTTTATGGAATTGTGCTATACAACTTCGAAGTATAGGTTAAAATTAGAGAAACAGAAGAGAAAACAGAATAAAAAAAATTTTATCTCCGAAAAATCTACTTTCACTACATATTTGCATTCATCTCCTTGTGCTTATCTGAAATTTAAGTGTTGAGCAAATAAAGATTCTTGTGTATTTACTTAAGCGCGATAAACTGAAATGATACAAACAAAGGGTTAAACATATTTTGATTACGACGATGAAAAATTCTAGTGTTGACCTCTGTTGAAGAAATATCAATTCCTTGGTAAATACTTAATAGTTCTTTCAAAAGAAAGTCTTGCGCATTAAATCTTTACGTTGGCCATGACTACAAGAATGTAAAAATTATCAAGTTATGATTATTAATAATTGTTCTACACTTTTAAAGTAATTGTAGTTTGCTAATCTTCTAGTCAATTTTGGTATTGGAAATAAACTTTATTAAGTAACTTTTGTAATATTTTAATGCATTTGCCATTTTTAAGTGTTTTCTTTTATTTAAAAAATTTATCCTCTTGGCATGTGTCATGAATTTATTCCTATTTTGTTTTGGCCTCCTTTCGTGATTTCACTACCATAATGCCTCCCTAGGCTTCCATATGTAAATCTTAGCATTAAAAAGAATTCGTTTGTAAATATAATTCAGGGGTGAAAGGGTTGAAATATCGTTAAATGCTTTGCTAGTTTTTATTTTTGAAAGATTAATGAAATGACGATTTTTTTAAACTAAGACAACAATAATTTTCGTTTAATTAGCAGTTGTTTCAATAAATTCAGAATCAATAACTTTCATCTGAGTTCTAAATTCTGTTCTGTTGCATTTTTTTTCTTTTAATTTTTTGAAAAATTGAAGAAATTGATTTTTTAGAAAAAAATTGGACATCATCAAAAATAATTAATTTACAGAACTACAAAACTATCGACTTTTTGTTAGAATCCTAAGCCACAAAATAGTTTTCCAAGAATTTTCATCTTATTGTTATATCATCATCCTAACTTGTCTTTCCCAAAACGCTCATTCGTGTCTCCGGCACTAAATGATATTTCTGAAGAAAAAGAATAACCAGCGACATTTTGCAATGATTCTTTCTACATAAAATAAACTAAATTTTTCCTGTTGGTAGCTTGCCAATATAAATTAGAAAACATTTCACTTAATTAATAGACCTAGGTCATAATTTCGGCTGGTTCAGACGATGATGATAACGATTAAAATAATGCGATTATTAGAGGAGCACGATTTCGTGATTACTTTGTTCCGATCTCACGCCCACACTGTGACGTCATGCTTGGAAATTCCGAGACTCCGAAAGTTAAAAGGAAATCCGGAACTTACAAAATGATCTCATGATTCCTCTGATTTTCTGATCACCGGAAAACACAGTGGTGTAATTCGCAGCGTTTGTTACAATTACCCGATTCGAAAGAAATCGTAAGGTAATAGGTACGTTGACTTAATTAGTATTCCGTTGAAGCATAGAAAGGATTACTCGGTGGTTAGAATTAAAATATTCCTACTCGAAGAAAATTTCACATCATGTTGAAATAAATGAAAAAAAGAAAGCGAGAAAGAAAATTAAGAAGAGGGATATCTGATTTTTAAAATTTGGTTTTAAAGGTGTGTTATTTAAATGTGAAAAATATATATTCTTAAGTTCCCGAAGTTATAAAAGGCTTAAATAAATTGAAATGAAAGCTCATGAAAATTTTTAATATCTATTTCATTCCAATACAACATAAAATTTTCATTTAATATGCATCATGTGACTAGGTTGAATTGTTGACCCCTATCGCATACAATGAACGCGCATCAAATTGCTGAATTTTTAATTTTAAATCTACAATTAAGTGAAAATATAAAGCATTTTAAAACGCAAAAAAATTATTTATAAACGCTTCGCTGCCTGAAGTGTTTTTATATTTTTAAAGGAATTTAATTAATAATGTCCCAGATAGGATTTTTCATCTAATTTGGAAGTTAAGTAAATTCGTAGATCAGGCGGTTAAGCAAAAACAGCTTATTTATGTTTATACTATGGTATGTTTATACTTGAAAAAAAAAAAAAAAAGAAGAAAAAGATAAAAATCTGATTAAAGAAAGTCTCTTTTTAAAAGTGTATGATTTAAATGTGAAAAATATACATTCGTAAATTTCCGAAGTTATGAAGGCAAATGTAATTTGAAGTGAGAGTTCTTGACAATTTTAGGGCCGCGGTGGCCTGGTGGTAAGGTCTGAGCTTCGGAACCGGAAGGTTTCAGGTTCGAGACCCGATTCCACGGAATAACCGTCTTGTAAGCTGGTCTGGTGCACGTTAAACCGTCCGAGTCAAATGTCCCCCAGCTGGTGTGATGTGATGTGGTGTGCTGAGGGGGGTGCCAGTTTAGGTGCCGTCCTCGTCTTCTGACCGAGGTTCAAAATTACGAGGTCCGTCCCAAAATAGCCCTGGTGTTGCTTTAAAAACGGGACGTTAATATAGCTTAACTGAACTAAAATAAATGTTGACAATTTTAAATATTTGTTTCATTCCAATACAACTTAAAATTTTCATTTAACCTACATCATATGAATGATTAGATTGAATTATTAACCCCATCGCGTACAATCAAAGAATCTGGCTAGCGTAACGAATTACTGAATTTTTAATTTTAAATCTGAAGTTAAGTGAAAATATTTATGTAAAATTCAAAAATCTTTTAAAACGCATCTCAAACACTTAATAATTAATGTCTCAAATAGGATTTTTCATTTAATTTGGAATTTAAGTGAATTCGTAGGTCAAGAGGTTAAGGAAAAACGGTTGAATTATGTTTATACTTGCGTATGCTCGTCGATCTTTCTCAGTCATTCATTTTTTGACGTCATTCATTTCTTTGTAATCTGAAATGTAAAGATGACGCTTCGTAATGGGGATGATTAGATGAAAGTGAGAGTTTATTTCTCGTTCTCTCATTCTACTAAAGTGATGAGTTCTTAATCGATCATTTTTTCATTCCTAGCTCAGGAAAGTAATGATTTTTTTTTAGGAGCGAGCCGAAAGAAAAAAAATAACATTTTAGCAAGCTATTATAATTTATTTTAAAATTAAATGAGGCTTTTTAAATTTTGTAAAAGAAATTCCTTAATATTAATGCTATGAAAAGATTTTCTACAAGCTCCTCATAATCTCGCTGGGATAATTTACCAATTGTACTACTTCGATGTATTAATTATACCAATACATTATTATTTCAAAATCTGTGACAGGCCAGATATAACTTCTAAGAAGAGCGTATTTGGCATTCAGTGCTTTCTGATTCTTGCTTCAATTCAATTTGTTATGGGCTTTTAGTTCTTAATAGAAGGTCCTATTTCTTATTATTCCAGGCAAACTAGTGCCAATAACTACATGAAAAAAATGTGTTCCAGGACAATTACATTTGTAATCGGCATGTCGAACATTTATATATTTCTTAAATTCTGCGACATAAAATGTAGCACTTCATCCATATTCTTCACTTGAAATAGTTTCAAACCGTTTATATGTATTTAAATATTAATCATTAAGTCTGTTTCCCGGGTTTCCCAACGGAATTTGAGACAGTCGCACACTAATCCGGGACATCTACTTACCTTAGTTAACTTCAATCCACTGCATCATTTCAAAGAATCATCACTCGAAAAGAAAAAGAAATAAAATTGTATTAGCTCTGAATAGCTTGCAGGGTTAGCAATTGGATGAAGCCACTCCAGAAATTTAATGTAACAAATGTACAGTAAAAGTTTATCATCTTATAAGACCACGCATGGAGAGTTAAGCCGCCGAACCGTCAAATCTGAAAAGAAGCAGCTAAAAATTATCTCCAGTTCACCAGAGATTTTTAACAACTAGACCTTGAGCTGGAACAGTTTATTATAGCAAACCGGAAGTCTGTTATGTGGTCATTTCTAATAACAAAGAAATCGGATACTAAAAAAGATTCTATTAATTAACAAAGATGCGATGGTCAGTGGCGTTCTGAGGTGGCAAGAAAGGTCATCTTTAGGAAGGGTATTCATTTCTCTCTTGAAACCTTCAGAGGGTTTTTCCATCCACCTTGAATGTTCAATGCTATATGGATATTATCTGGATTCTGTAAAAAACAATATCAGGTAAGTTCATGAATTTTTCATAAATGCATGATCAAAAATAGCTGTTAGCTAGTATTGTTGGTAAATTCTGAGCTCTGTCTCAATCCTAAACTGAACACCTGTTTCAACCTTACTATAAATTTTTTATAATATAAATGCTATTTCTCCTTTCAAATTTCAGAAGAAAAAAAAAGTTTCGCACAGTTTTATATACTTCCAATATTTTTGTCTCTCAAACCATTTCAGAAATCATTGTAAGAATGTCGAAAAAGGTCTAATGATAAGGGAATTGTAGTTTATGCGTATTAGTAGTATCAGCGTAAAAAGATCTTTTGATTTTAATTTTTTTGATTTCCGATCGTTAATTGAAATTTTGATTTTGATTTGCTATCTGTATTAATATTAAATTCTTAATATTTCTCTCCTTAAGTTCAAGATAATGGCGGCGGGTGTGCATAGATTAGTTCATGAAAGGATAATTAACAAAACCTTTATAAAAAGGAAATAAAAAATTTCAATCAATTTTAGAGTTTAATATTTTCAATGTTAATGACGTACAATCAACAATGACTTGTAATGACAATGAATATAATATCATTGACAAGTTGTGATAGCTTTCTTTTATCATATATTGCCATTTGGTGTGTTTTGTTTAATTATTATATTTCATTATATGGCTTATTTTGTTTAATTATTATACCCTGCTATTTGGTTTATATCGTTCAATTGTTATATTTTGCCATATGGTTTTTTCTATTTATTTTTGACAAGTGATTTTATTCTTTAACTGGAAGTCAGAAAAAGATAAATTGTATGCTGTTATAAAATCTGTTGGAAACATTATATTCACATTTTAAATTTTATCGGTTGTTAAAATATTTCTTATCTTTTATTAAAAAATATAAGATATATGTTAAAATTGAGTATGGATTAATATTAAGATTTAAATTTGTGTATAGATTTTAAAGATACGTTCCATACATATTGAATAAAATGAAGTGAGTTAAAAATATCGTTACTCAATTAAAATTCAATGACCGAAAATTTCTTCAAAAAAAATAACCCAACAAGAAACTTACTTAAAATTTCAAGGCGTACTTTTCTTGTCAGTTCTGTATCTCGAGAAACTCATTTATGGTATTTTAAAGTATATTGGAGAATAATAAACTTATGTGATAATATGCAATTTTCTTAGTATTAAATATTTTTCACTTTTCTTTATATATTAGTTTTATTATTCATATTACATCATTTGTTCCTTTTTCCTTTAACTAAAAGGTATTTTATTATTAAAAAAATTAATTACTTCAGAAAATTCGGAAAAAACTCATTGTTTATAAAAGTCTTCAGTTCTGTTCTTTAGTATAATTCATTTTGTCGCATATATAAATCCATTATTTTTATATGCAACAAATTTCTTTTCAATCAGACTGAAGTTTTTTATTCGAAGCATTAAACAAGTATTCAGGTCTGTGAATATTTTATTTTAGTTTTAAAACTAAGAAAATTTGTTAAAAATGGGTTTAATAAAGGTTTACTTTTTACTAAACTCTAAAATAATTCTGAATGAAGATTTCGAAATTCAGTTTAATTGCAAACTGTATAATTAAATATATTAAGAAAATATTTTAAAAGATCATATTAAAAAATAACATGATTTGTGAATTATATATTCTAGGTCTTAAAAAAATATATATGCATAATTGATAGCATCTTTTCCTTTTACGAATAAGTTTGTTTCCCATAAAAATACGATTACAAAAGATCCAAGTTATTTTTATATTTTCATTCCTATTTCTGATACAACTAAAAAAGTAACTGCCGTAGTATTCCATTTATACCTCTTGCATTATTTTCCGTGAGTTTTTTTCTATTCGAGTCTTTAAATAAGTTTCTTTTACTTTTATGGAGGTTGTGTTCTTAGTATCAGTGTTTTTCCCAACTAATCTTTGAAAGACTTTAAGCCATTTGGATAATTTAGTAGAAATAGTAGTGCTCACATCTTTTTATAAATAGTCTTTCTCAGCAGATATAAATCACCTTGAATGATAAAGAGTCTTTTTACGAGTGTCTCTGAATAATTATCTGTCATTCAAAAAAAATAGAATTCGCGTTTTTTAACAGATATTCATTGTAAAAGATAGGTCGTGGTAATATACCAAACATTGAAATATTGATTTACTTTCATTTTTGATGTTAACTATTTACTATATTAAATATTACATATAAGTATCTCTAATCTTCTGAACGTTTGATTAAAGGATTCTTCTAAGCTGTTTTACAATGAGTGAAATTAAGTTTCATTTTTTTTTCATTGAATAAAGCAATGTCTTTCGAATTATTCAGTTAACTAAGAATATGCATTTGTAAAACGTATCTAAATTCAGGGTAATATCATTCATAATGAGAAATGATTCATTCATTAAACATTTAAACTAATGCGAAACTTATGCATAATAACAAGCGTAAAAAGACTTTTGTGTTCAAAAAATTTCAGTAAATCAAAATGTATATATTCAAAATCATGTCATGAAAACTTTTATAAAGAGATTATTCAAACTATATCCATATTAAAAACTAATCTAAAAGTAATCAATATATAATAGATTGCTATTATAAGATTCACAACTACGCATTTAACGTTATTTAATATAATTCATTTTCTGTTTAATATTCTTGAATTAAAATTATTTTGTTACGTCAATTTTTTTTTCAATTTGTTTCACATGAAACTGCAATAGTATGTAACTGGGAAGTTGAAACTATCAATATTTTTAACTCGAAAATAGACTGTTTTATTTTATCTTCAATTGAATCTTAACAGGGTGTTCAGTACAGATCCTGTAGTTCTTGATAGTAATTAAAAGACAAATTGTACAGCTAATGGCATGTTCTTAATCTCGTCTAATCGTCATAAGGCACAGTTTTTAATACTTTTTTGTTTCTTTCGCTGCTCCAGTACGGTTTTGCGATTTCATCTTTAAACAATAAAAAATTCTTTGTCACCCCGAATGTGACAATAAGTAGATAAACAATGTAGGTAAATGAAGTATTAATTATTAATAAAGGAATTTAGTTAAAACTTATTTACTTGAAAGGTTTTAATGAACTTCTATATTATGATGACTCTTGAGATTGCTTCTAATAATGAGGTCTCACTTTAACCCGGGTTAGCTGGGTGAGGCTTCAATTTATTTCTATTTCTTGTTCCGGTTTTATTCTGAATTTGAATTAAATTCCTTGAATGTCTCTGATTAAACTTATAAACAAATATATTTTATTATGAAATAATATAAATTGAATTTAATTTTAAGAATCATATTTAAAATAATTAATTTGAAAGAAATGCAAAGTAAAAAATGATTCGTTTTATTATATTTTGGAATACAGGCAAAAGAATCGGATATCTGTAGTACAGACGAGACCCAATTTCTAATTTCTTGTTTCTGCTGACAAACTAGTGGGAAGAGTTTCGGATTTTTGAATTTTTTTTCCGGAATTATCCCTTTTTATATTCATAAGTAAATAATTGTTGTAATGCAACTTTTAATAATTATTTCTAATTAATCTTAAGAACTCTTCTTTCTAACTTTCACTCAGTATGAAATAAAATATCCTTCTTATGACCAATGTAGAATTAGCAGCTTGGAGGGAAAGTAGTATAAGTAATAATGAAACAATTTAATTTTGTTCTTTTCAATGCTTCTATATTTTTTAAAAATTTTTTAGCTTATTATTTTACAGATTCTGAATATGTTTATTTTATGAATATTGTCCAAGCATCTTATCTCTTTTCCCCAGTTAGCATTCCCAATTGTGTGTTAGTTCTAGAGTTTTAGTTTTCTATGATGAAGTTCAAAAAATTTTATTATTTTACCTAGATAGATAATTATTGACATTATAGAAGATTATAACAATAGATTTAACAATTAGATTAACAACAATTAGATAACAATTAACAATAGATATAATCTAGATTATAACAACATTATAACTATATATAACTATTGACAATATAGAAGTTTCAGGCAAACTCGATGATAATTTTGAGTTTCTAAAATCAAGAGACGTGACCCACTTTTTGGGGAAATATCTATTTTAAGCAGTCTTTTCATAAGGGAGAAACCTATCTTGATTTGATGTATATCTTGCACATTTATTAGATATCCTTACGGAATTTTAATATTTGGATTTGAAATCCTCTACTCAATAACACGAATTTGAGATACCTCGCTGTTATTTTTCAATTAAACGCTTTTAATACTTACTATATCCTTGCTTGGAACGATTTCCAATGGAATATACAAATAAAGAAAGGGGAAGCGTCTGATTTTCTGATTGGTTCTCGCTTCCCTAGTGGTGCAATAATAGTGAAGAGCTGCTATTTCTACTCCAATGACGGGAGTATTTGGTGAGGGATGGACGCATTGTCCGCACCGTAGTGGCGACGATTATGCTTTCGCCATAGTATCCGTTTAATCCTCGTAGTGATTCATTCATTTAGATTACTTCGAGCCAACTACTTAGAACGAAGAATCAGAGTTAAGGAAATGTTTAAAGATGAAAATGATACTTTGCCAAAATTAAAGAAATACTTTAGCAATAATTTACTTCTTAAACGCGTTTTAATTTCTTTCTTTACGGGTTTTTTTCCCCTTGAGAAAACAATCAATTACTTTAATAGGAAATTTGTATTTAAGCGCAAATATTATCAATTAAATATTTATTATTGTGGAAGTCATGAGATCTTCTAATTAATCTTCTAATTAACAGCCATAAATTACACATTATTAACGTATGCTTTTTAAACTGGTGTAATATAATAATGCAAGTATGATTCAACTTATTATTCATACTTTTACAACTTATCATTCACATTATTTATTCCTGGATAAACACCAGTCTTAAATTATTTTTAAATTAAATTATCTTTGTAAAAGTAAGAAAACTCTAAAGTTTTAAGTTACGATCTTTAAAAACAAAATAAGACACTTCAGATTTATAGCTTCTGAAGAGATCCGATATAAATTTGCTGATCTTATCATAAAATCTTCTTAATCTGAACAACTTAATTTCAAGAAAAGCTTGTTAGCGTGTGAAGAAATTCTAGCTGATATCTTAACAAAAGCTAATCAAGTTAAGCAACGCAACTATGTTGAGTAAAAGAAAGAGAAAAAATAAACTTTAAAAATATCTTTATTTAAATCGTTTTTGTCGTTGTCTCTTATGATCTCTCCTCGGCCAGCCAATTATTGCACTTAGCTCTTTTTATTTGCTCTATAAGAGTCCAATTGAGTAAGCGTGAAGTACTTAGCTATATACTTAACACATTTCTGCACTACTCGCTTCTAATTTAAAAACTCATGCCACTCATAGATTTCTTAGATGCTCTCAGTTTTTAAACCTCAGTTTTTAAATATTTATTTTTTTAAATCAGGAATAAATCTTGAAGTTATTATATTGCAATTTTTATCCTTAATGAAATAAGAAACTCCAGTATTAAGTTCCCAAAAGGGTTTTCCAGAAATGTATGCAAGGCTTATTTCTTTATTTGGAAAAGTCTTTGTTGCAAAATAAATCTTTATTAGAGTCAAAGACAAGCTTTTCAATAATAAATGAATGATCAACAAATGTTAATCAGTTTCATCTAAGCACTTATTTTATTTCAAAAACATATGAAAGCATGTATCCTTTTGATATGCTTTCATTTTCCTCCATAATATTTTTCATCAATTACTACAATATATTTTTTAAAAATTAATACAACGTTTGATTATATAATTGGAATTCAAATATATAAAAACACTAGCTGGCAAGCTGGCGCTTTGCTGACGCAGAAGAAATAATTTTGGAAATATAGTTTGAAATTTGAAATAGCAATCTTATTTAATTAGGAATGATAGAAAGAATTTTAATTTTTTTTTTGTCGACAATGAAAGCATTCATTCAAATTAAATGATATATGAAGAAGCATAAATAATATTTATTCCATTTTTTTATACTTTAGATATAATAATTGTACTATGCCTATAACCTTTGCACAAGTGCGAGTAATAAGTGGGCAAAGTTTTATCACAATCGAATGAACAGTACGGCAACACATAAAATACGAACAAACAAAAATTTATTTTTATATATTAGATTGTGCTCTCATTTCTGTTAGGAAATTACTGTCCTGAAATCAGAGGACAAAGAGAGATTTTTAGTTATAAATTAGTTTAGGAAAAACATGACAATAATGAATTAATAACGTAATATGCACCATCGCAGCTTAGTAAAACTTAGTAAAACCAAAAAATACATAAAAGTAAATTTTCCTAATAGGTTTCCCTTTTATTATTTGCGAGGCCAAGGCATTTATTTAATTTGGTTTCAAAAGAAATCCGGATTTGATGAAGACAAGCTTGTCAGTAAGTGAATGAATCCTCATTGGCAATTCAACAAATGCTAATCAGGTTAAACAACGTGACTATATTGTTTCAAAGAGTGAAGAAGACATAAGCTACATGTGAAATCTCTTCATTTTTATCTCTTACTGTTTTCACTTATGATATTTCACTTTTCCCAACTGTTGCGAAACATGTCAAGGAAAGGAGAAAACCGCTGGTAAAACTTGGAGCCATAATAATAACCTTACACAATTCTTCTTCTGAAAAGAAGATTCATTAAATTATACTTTGGCATACATCCAACATTAAACCGGAACAATTCTTTTTCACCCGAGAACATTTTTGCAATCCTGTTTACATCAATTTCTTACTTGTATCTGGATTAACGTGGTACAGAAAGTCGATAAACATCTTTATATTTATGCAGCCACAAATGATGTTAAATCTCAATTCTCGATAAAAATCATTTGACCTTTATGCTGCTAGTTTACCTCTTTATTTCCCTTTTCATTATGTTAGCACATGAAAGTGTGACGTCACGATTTCGGAAATTCTTTGTCGTGGTTTTGTTCTTATTCTTCTCATTTCTTGTTTGACACGGAACTACTACTACAAATGAAACAAATGAGTTTATCAAAAAGCGATCTATTTTAAGCAGCGGTTGAGCATTCTTTTTCTTTTGCACAGATAATCATTTGAAGTAATGGAATGGGGAGAAAGATATCACATTCTCTCATCAGGAAAGTTATTAATTTGAGGTGTAACGTTTGCAGTGGTTTAAGTCATTTTCTTAAAATCTCTATTAAATGAATATTTTTCGGTTCTTGGGCTCATTTCATGAAATTATTCCACAGCAGAAAAAATTCGTGGCATTCTCTAATTTTTTTAAGTAGAAGCCCCCTCGTTAAATTGCATTTTTCTGTTCGTATCTCATATTTTTTGAAACCTGACTTGCATCACTTTTAATTTAATTTCATTGAATTATTGTTATTCTAATTTCTGTATGAGGATAAAAAGAAAGTATATGCACTCAATTTAATTCACGTAAAGAATAACCCATTTAGCAGAGAATAGAGAATTCAAGGTTCATTTCAAGGCAAAAAGTTTTTTAAAAAGCATATTTTGAGAATTTGGCTTAAATGCATTTTGGAATTTCGATTCATTCTTGGAATTATAATCATAAGTATACATCTTCATTTTAGATGTATGCTTTCTCTTCTCTTTGTTTGAAAAAGTAATGAAATCAAATAATTTTTCTTTGTCTATATAATAAACTGAGTTCATCCGTTTCTCCGATTTATTTTTCTGATGCGTTGCTTTTATTTTTTCAAAAGATTTTCAGAGCTTTTAAATTCATACAAAATATATTGAATTGGGGGGAATAATAATTCTAATCAATGTTACATCGTAATTAATATTCGAATCATTTTATCTCAATATTTACGATGTTATTTTTCAAAGCCATGCGTATTATATACATATATATGCGTAATTTGAGCCCCAAAAGATGCTGACTGACCTTGATTTTGAACTCCAGACCACCATCATGCTTCAACCTTTCAGGAAGCCGGCATTTCCCTGTCTTCTTAATTAAATCTGTAAATAAAATACTTGTAAACAGGTTAGAGGTCATTACATGAAATACTAGTAACAAAATCACTATCACAGAAGGATGAGAAATTTTTTTCTCAGAAAATGATTGTGAATATCATCAATTTCCCTCACTTTTCGGGTAGTACCTCGTATCATATTCATATCCTTCGTATAAATAAATAATGGTAATCTTCCTTGTTAAAATTCTCCCACGCAAATTTTCAAGCTATGAAAACAACATATAATTTTTTATTAAGGTGTTTCACCCAGCAGTGACATCCATCATTTTTCTTTGCACAAACACAATGCGAAGAAACAATTTTCTCGCCAGCAGTTGACATAATTGTTAAGAGAACAGCAGCGGTTTGAAGTACAAATAAATATTAAAACAAAATATACTCAATACACAGGGAATTCTTGATTCGGTAACTGCAGATGTTCGGGATACACTTATTTATATTTTTTTAGTTATGTTTTAATCTTGTTAAGAACATCTTTAGTATTGCTGAGTTCCCCCCTCCTTTAAAACGGTGGTTATTTTTAGTTTTTCAATTTGAGAATAAAGCGACTATCAGTAGAAATCAATCAAACATCGAGACATATATCAAAAAGTAAAATATTTCTTTCTTATCAAAAAATGTTTAGAGGCCATTATATTGCCAACATCAGCTTTCTGCCATTATTGGTCCAAATCTAATTTTAAAAAATCCGGTATCGCATCCGGGAAGAAAGATATATTTCGAAATTCTCCTGTAAATCAAATCAAATTTTTCTTCTACTGTGTGCAGAGATTGCAATATCGGATCAAAAGTTCAATACCGGTATTCGGTATTTTTTAGATCTTAATACCGGGATACCGGTTTAAATACCGGTAGCAGAAATTTTAGAAAAAGAAAATGCAGGTGTTTCTTTGTTTTATTTGCCAGTTTTATTAGAGAGTGTAAATATCACAAAAAATAATTTGTAACCTATAAATTATAACAGTATGTAAAGAATCACAAAAAAAGTAAAGGAACATCTTATTTATTTAAATCACAAAAAAGTGTAAATATCATTATTCAGTCTGTTGTATTACTACAAATTTTTGAAATGTGATCTTAAAAAACAAAATGCATCAGTTATACTTTCATTAAGCCTGGAACGTAATTTTTTGCTAAAATTACCAGCTGTCTAAAACGGTCTTTCTGCATCTACGCTAGTTGGTACTGTTAGCAATGCGCGATATACTTTTTCCCAAGTATTTACCTCTAAATCTTACATCTTCAAATAAATCGGTTTCTCTTCGGATGGTTTTGGATATAGCTGATTTCTGTATTGTATTTTGGTATGTTGAAATTTTTATTTGTTGCTAATTCTAATTTTATTTTAAGAGAATTTCTTTTCACTATTGACATTAGTGTCATCATAATCTGAAATATCCTTGAAAAAGTTTGATAACATATAAAAAAGAAACATTTTAATATAAAAATATCATTATTATTTTGTAAAAAAGTAATTACCAAATTTTAAGAAAAGAAATTTTTCATTTATTCTTTATAATTTAATGTTTATGCCCCTTATATTAAATAAAAATTGCTCTGAAATATTTTACTGTGCATTAGTACCTTTTCCCTGCAGTATTACTAATTATCTGCAATGTTTACGTCTCGTAAAAACGTTAATGTAAGCTTCTCTTCCTCTCACCTTTCCTCTCACCCCTATTTTGTCGAATTAAACCCATTCTAACGCATGCGCAAAAGCGCGGAAGGTTTTACAATCCGTTGTCAAACAGTATTTTATCACTTCTCTTGATTCTTTGATGCAGCTTTGTATTTACAATCTAATTAATTTCGTGCCTTAGGAAGACATAAAAACAAAAACGTATACTATTTTGCTATGTTGGCGATCCCTGAACATATAGTAGACACAATTTAAAAAATTTCTAGTAAATACCGAAAAAAACGGTATTTAAATTTGAATACTGGTATTACGAAATTGTACAAATGGCTCAAAATACCGGTAATCGGTACCCCGGTATACCGGTATTGCAATCCCTAACTTGCATATTTTAATTGCTCTCTCTATATCTTTATCATCAATCTTTTATTTTTAACTTAGTTTTAAATGTTAAAGAATCTGAATTTTCAATCAAAGTGCATTCCAAAACGATGCCAAGTAGGTAGTTTTTATTTATAATTATATATTTAATTACATAAGATATTTTGCAATGTCTTTTACACTTCAGCCTCTGCTAACAAAATGCATTCATGCTGAATTGAATATAGTTTTATCTGTCATCTCAAAGTTTCAGTCTAATAGTTGTTGAGAGTTTATTTCACACATTTATTCCGAGATCTATGATGCGTAACTTAAAATACGAAACGTAGTTTGTATTGAGTCACACACACAGAGATTTTGAATGATATGCCATAATGACATATTTATTTTTACCGTATGATTGAGCAGGGGATATTTGCTAGATACTTCCACCATTGGGAAATGGCTGGCAGTTCTGCTGTTATATTTCTTTACTAGAAAATGTCTCGCAATGTTATCTTCTAATTTTTTTTTACATTCTATAAGCTAATGTTATGATTTATGGTTACATTTGCTTAATTTTAGATTAAAAACTCGTTATCAAGGCGAGCATTTATTTAGCACTATATATATAAATAAGATTTTGTGTATCAGCAGTTAGGGGAATCTAGTAAATGATTGAAATTGCTTTCTTATGCCAACTCAAGTCTAATAAAAAAAAATTAAGTTGTTTGTTGGATTTTTCAGTTGTTTTTTTTTTGTACGAAATATAACTATACTAAATATATTTAAGATACTTAATGGATAGAGCTTTTCGCTTTATTATTAAGTAATTTAAAAAGTAATCACGTTTCAAAATACTGATTCATTTTTTTAACTGTAAAGTACTTGATATCATTATCTTAATTATATCAATCATATCTATAAACTCTTATAAAGGGCGTCTAGTTTAATGATTGTACTATTGTTGTCACTAAGTTAGATTCATTTAGATATTATGGTGGCTCAGCTTCATGGTTTATTTCAAGGAAACAAATACAATGCGCAACAGAAGTTTTGAATAAATTCCTTTTCTGTTTAAAGAAGTCTATTTAATAAAACAACTCATTAATCAAAAAATTCTCATCAAGAAAAAGGTGGCATTTCAAAAGCCATTTATTCTCTGTTTAATTTCTCACTGAATAAACATTGTTTATTCAAGGACCATTAATCAGCCTTTTTGCTCATAACTCATTTTCATATTTAAATCTTACATTTAAGGAATCTTTTGTAGTCATTTCCACGCTTCTTTAAGAAAAAAAATTTATCATGATTCCCAGATTTCCGTGTTCCATACTAATTTCATCAAAGTTTTAAGAAAAAGAAATTCCGAAAACTGCTATGAAATGTCTGAAATGAAAGAAAGTCAGTGATGTATCATCAAAGTGTATGTCATCTTCACCCTCGTTTTCAAGCAAATGAGCTTAAAATTTTATAGACGCAATTACCGAAACAGCGAATCAAATGAGGAAACTACTTTGTAGCATTAGAATCATATCCTGCACACGATGTATATTAGTTACCATAACTATATGAGCTTCCTCTGGATGATTGATGGGGTAATAATCTTTTGTTACTCTTACTTTTCGAACAAAAGATTTAGATATCTCGAAAATATTCAAAACAACTTTTCCCCTTGCAGATGCTGGTGGTCACGACGTTTATGAAAACAACAGAAGATAGCTTTCCGAAACAGGCCAAAGAGTCAAAAGAATCCCGAGATCTAAACTTATGTCCACAGGCAGGTTAAGGTCTTATCTTAATGAATGAGGAACCACCTTTCTGACACGCGTGTATTTTATCTGGGCTTGCCACTATTAATCCTTTTGTACGCGGCATGATAAGAAATTGCTGTGAGGTCTGACCTTCCCGAGCAGGTTAATCAGATATCTGAATTTTGATGGATGCAAAGCGGTAGCTGCTAAAGGAAGCACCGAGCTATTGGGAGAGGGATGTATTTGGATGACATAAACCTACACAGTGTCCTGTTGACATCGAGAATCCAAATGGGCCGAAACACGACAGGTGTGTTTGGGAGTCCGTACGATTCTAGCTTCTAATCTAATTCACTTCCTAGTTACTTTAGGGGGTGGAGAGGAGGTAAATAATTTATGCTGCTCCACGGGAGTAAAGCAAAAACAAAGCACTGGTTCGTTCAGTCTGGAGTAGACAGATGCCGAGCAATCTAGAAGTTGTACAGAATAAGAATCTGCTGTTAAACATATTGTACGAGAATAATGGAAAAACAAAACATATTACACAACTTTTTAATGTGCACCATGGATATAATTAGAACAAAATGGAAAAAACGAAATACATGAGGATTCAGTTACTCATTCATAGGAGTGACAGATAATTGATGAAATTATTATTTTGTGGCAGTTTTATTTTCCAAATATATTCTTATAGATCAACATTAGCATATATATTTCCCTCGTTTTTAATGAATTTCCTGAAGTAAATTAGTCAATAAGTGACCAAACAATAAGATCAACTGCTATGCACTAATAAGAAATAAAATATAAAATATAGTAAACATTCGAAAAAGCAAAATACAAAGCGAAACAATCAACCTCAGTGTTATTATAATTTTTTATTTTAACAAAATAGCTAAATCAATACATGTACAATTTGCAAAAAGTTAACTTTCAAGTTTATATAACAATTACCAATTCCTGCAAAAAATTTTCAATTTATCTGAATTGTAAACTTATCAAATATGAAAAACACTTCTTTCAATAAACGTGTATAAGGTCAATGATATTTTCGTACCATGCTGGTAGATTCTTGTATTACCGAAAACGAATTCTATAATAACTGTATATTATTTCTCATTAATTTTTAAAAGCTTGAGTCTCATTCTGAACCATCTGTTTTATGTTTCTCGAATATTGATACGGATTTTGTTAACAAAATTGGTAACTTAAAGCAAAAATCCAACGTAAGAACAAAATACTGGTCTGTTAAAGACATTCTAATTCCAAAAAATTTAATACCTCGCAATATTATCGGCTGTAAAATATGAAAATTTTTAAAAACATTAATTAAAATTCACGAAAACGCGTAAGTTGGATCCCTCTTGCACAAATAAGTAAACAAGCTGTGTTTTTAACAACAAGGATGCACACTTATTTTTTCTTTAAATTTCTTATTGTCAGTGCTTCCCATGTTTCCGATCTTTGTTTTTGTTTGGAGCAGATGCTCTTTGGAATGGGTACATCTACTTAAAAATGCATGATCACGTAACAAGCACGTGATCATTAGTTAGTCATTTGGGCGTAACTTATGCACCTTAACCACCTTGTGAATTAAGGAGTCTGATCGGGTCAGGTACAAAAGATGATACATATTCTATAACTTTGGAGGGTTAAAAGAAGAAAGAGAGGAAACGTGCGCTATCATAAAAAGCTGTTGATTCTTTATTGGAATCAAAAATAATATTGAACCTTAAATGATAGCAATTACGTCTGAGTTTTGATGCTGCTTTCACTTCAGTAGTATTGAATTTCAAATAATACAGATCGACATTCATTGGAGAAAAAACATTAAATTTAATAATGACTATGAAGTTAATTAAGTTCTCATTGCAGATTGTAGTATTAGAGATTTTGATCGGATCATTAAGAAAGAAAAATGAATTTATATTTTGTAGTTCATGTTGTTTATATTATGTAGAACAGACCCATCTATTAATAACTGGAAATAATATCAGGAAAATTAATTGAATGTATCTACTAACGTGAAATATTAAAAATTTAATTTGTATTTAGTGTCGCATAATGCGTAATTAAGGAATAGAATCGAATTAGATATAATTTGATATGTGTATATTTTTATTCAAGATATTTTAGTACAGTTTATTCAATGGTTGTTGTTTAAAAAAAACAGACGATTTTAAAGATTTGATGGTTGCATTCCAAAGTAATAATTGAAAAACACAACTATAGACGCATGTGTTATTAATATATGAACTAAATAATGCATATTGCATGAAATACCAGTGCTAAATATATTTAACATATTCTAAATTTTGTTTTTTACGAATGGAATGATAAAAGGAGACACTAATGCAAAAAAAAAAAACATCTGATTCATTGCGGTTTGTAAGTAAAATTTTGAAAATATCTTTTTTAGTTTTAAAAATAAATGAAAAAGAAAGGTACGAGTATATCAATTAAGAAATGCGTAGTACCGTGATCACCTGGTGGTAAGCTGTCGGCTTCAGAGTAGGAATTTCAAACTTATTACACTGAATATTCGAAAAACATATGAACCTGGAGCATTACAGATCTACATGTGAGGGTCAAACGTCCTCCAGTTAGTGTGACGTGGAAGTTTGAAAATAATAGCGGGTTTCTCCTAATCATCCAACCACGATTTAAAATTGCGAGATCCGTTCCAAGAAGCTATCACATTGTTCTAAAATACAGAACGGTTTTGCAATCAATAAATTTAAAAAATTATTTTTCTTGTTTTTATGGATTAACTGCAATTCGATCAAAGTTGTGAATTTAGCTTTTAAAGCAAGAAAGGATTTTTTGGAACAGAAGATGGGGAAATGTTTTTTTTCTTAATTGAAACAAGGTGTATAGATCTGAAACTAATATTTCGATTTCACATTTACAGAAGACACAATTTTTGAAAAAAATATTAAGAAATATTTTTATTTAAAAACGCATGTTTTATCATTTCCAAAACAGAAAGTAGTTGTTTGAAGAGAGAAAGTGAATAATAGATTTTAGCTTCAAACATAACATGAAATATTTCAGTAGAAAAATGTCAAGCTGGTGAAATACTCATTCATAATTAATTACTCAATGAACAATTACAAATTATTTCCTTTTACGGGAATTATAAATGCCGCAATTCATCTTCAAAAATATAATCTAAATTAAAGAGAGCGAGGTAACAGCTAATATTTTCTTAGAAATTTTAACTTCCTGCAGAAAGATAAATATAGAAGAATGAGAATTGTATCAGTTAAACGGAAATCTTGAATGGAGCATATTTTAAATTCGTATAAAGATTTGACATTTGTAAGAACAAATATTCTTTTGACACACTTTTATTTAATTTCACATGATTAATGCTTGTAATGGGGGGGGCATTTTCTAATCGGTTTTTCACTCATTTCCTCATCAGATAAAATTTCCTAATTTGTACACTTGCATTCACATGCCTTTGGGAATTTTGAACACTTTTGTTCTTGGTGATGATACAATTTAAAAATATTTTCCGAATTTAGTCATCGGTTAATAGGGGTTTATTAAATTAAAATTATAAATTATGTCTTGTATCCTCCACCTGATAGTGAAAGTGAGAAAAAATAGTGGTAAGATTCTATAATGTTTATAATATCGAATTATAAATTAAAAGCTAAAAACTGGAAAATAATTTGTGTGCAATGAGGGATGAAGCTTTATTTAATTGTAAATAACTTTGTTTGGTTCTTCATCTAATCATGTGCGAAACCATAAATTCCGTTTCCTGTTGCATTCGTAGAATTTAAAACTAGACATACATCTATTAAACTGACTTTATTCCGATGAAAAACGTAGTATGTCTTTTGATTAATAAGAGTCCTAATGATATTCAGGGTAAAATTATCGATCCTATGCTTGGTTGTAAATGAGTACAATGAGAGAAAAGAATGTATCTCGTTTATACTCAATGCAACTATAAATCTATGAGTTGTAGAATCACAGATGAATGGGAAGTACGTGTTTTTAAATGCCACTGACTCTAGAAAGAACTACATTAAGACACAAAGAAAAAAAACCTTTAAAAACTCTTGTTCTAAATGATGACTCATGAAATTGACGATACAAATTGTGTATATCGAACTCATGTTTTGAATTATTCATCTTCCTAAGGCTACCAAACATAATACATTGAAACATAATTCAAAATTATTAGTCTAAAACTCATTATGACACAGAAGTAATCAAAAATTTTACTCATAATAACCCATTTAGTGTTTTTTTTTTAATTTTTATCAGAAGCGTAAACTAACAGTCCATTGTTAAGAATTCACTCTTAACAATTCAGCATAGTTCAGTTAGCAGGAGCAGTTAGAGCTTGATGCAATCGATGATACTTTTTTTACATATTTTATCTATTTCTATCTTAAAATTTTTGTTAATTAAAAAAAATAATGCATGAATTGAAATATGCTGGGTTCAATCTTACATAGCTGTATTTTTTTTATTATTATTTATGTGAAATAAAAAAATAAAAATGGTTAAAATATAATGTTAATATAACCTTTAAATTTGAAAAATAAATCATTAAAAATTCGTTGTTCTGCCACTTTTTATGTCTTTTTACCTCAAGTTATCATATATATTTGATTATAAAAATTGTTCGTCCATGTTTTTGTAAAACAATGAGCATTTCCAGCCTGCCCCAGGTGAACATATAACTAAGCCTTAATTCCCGAACCGTGTAGTTTTCTATAATTTATAATATCGCAGCATTCTTAATAACTGCATACACTGCATAAGATAGTATAATACTTGAATAAAAACGCTAATGTTGATCTTAGTTGGAACGTTTAGAGTACGGTGGTATGAAATCTCAAAAGTGGCTCCTGAAACAACTGGGATTCCGTCGTAAAATCAGGAATGTTCCTGTCCATTTTTTTTAAGTCATTCGAAAATAGGATGCGTCTTCTCTTTCGAATGTTCATGGGGTCATGTATGCCAAGTACGCGTGTCTTAACTCAATAACCATAAATATATTTTTCAGACATGAGTGGATACTATTAAAAAGAGAGAATAAAATTGCCTGCAAAGTGATTTTTGAAAAAATAATAATTATGAGGAAATAGTGAAATTCGAATGGATTAGAATTTTATTTTCACTTTCGGCAGCTCATGGGTTATGTATTACTGTCTTATTTCATTAGCAATAAATGTTGGCGCCATCCATGGGGAGATACAATAGCATAAGCCAGTAAATTTGTACAGGGTGGTTAGAGGGCAAAAATATTAGATCCGTTTTAACAGTGAAATATCAATTATTTAGAAGTGCAGCATCTGACACAGCTATTACGTAGGGAGAAAATTCTACTGTCACAACATCACTCCGATATGCAGAATGATAGTGATGAAAAATGTAATTGTGAGCACGTCTGTAAACAAACAATAAATAAATATCTCCGATATTAGTGAATACACTGAATTCTACCTTGAAAAATGCTTCACAATTGTTCTTATCGAAAGTTTAGAAAAAAATAATGGGCAATGAACAGGAAGTCATTGCTCAATTATAAGTACCACTAAGGCCGCTGATCAGAATTAAAGCCGAAGAAGGCTACCTCCACTTACGAACGAAGAGTTAACAAGTAAGAAGAGGACCGCCCACGCTCACATGTATCACAAATGGATCGTTGAAGAAGAGCAAACAAGAGATTGGAACCACCCTTTCCCATGCCGCTGAAAGTGTGCCAGCCGTTGTTTAACGCAGAGCAAACAATTTGAGCGACCTCGAATTTATGCTGAGGAACACCTTAGTCAACACTAGTGTATGACACCGACTGACTTTCATGACAATGGGCTGCCACAAAGATACGTTATCGCCTGGTACTTGGCGAAAGGGAAACGATTTCCAGACGATCACAATAGTTCTTGTCTTTTGTACATAATCTTTGCAAAAAACAATGAGGTATCGTCACCACTCAAGGTTTCTAGGCCTTTGTTTCGCTTATTACTAAAATAGTGTTACTCCATGTATAGTCTTCCATCTATGACAGGATATTCAAATTGAAAATTGCTTCCTCTGCTAGTAGAGATATAATTCTTTGGAACTGTTTTTTATTTCATAATTCAAGAGCGGGACGTATATGTCCCAATGTTTTTTTGGCTCCTGCTTTTGCTCTTTGTTGCGAAACATTGTTAGTTCTAGATTTTCCAGAGTTTCATTTTGGAACTTTTGTTTTCTTTCAGGAAGTACGCAGTTAACATCTAACGGAAATAGATCTTTAATTTGTCAAGCATACAAGAATATTGTAATATGCTTAGGATTTTGCATGTAAATAAAGATGTTTACCATAAGAATTATATCAATTATTTATATAATTCGAGCAATAAAATTGCCCACTGATCCTGAAATTAAAAATTCAGATAAAAATACGATTTATTATATTTTTTTAAGAAAATAAGAAATTAAGAAAATTTCTGTGAAGTCACTGTGAAGCGTTATTTTGTCAAATTTATGAAGAAGCAACTGGAAGTTGACAAACAGGGCAAACATTTCTTAGATGGGAGTAATGATCGACAATCAGAGAAATTTGTAACATTTTTCGTTTTTTACCAATAATAAAATTAATATATGATGATAGCTTTACAAATGCCTCATTTTGTTCTTTTATTATATCAAATGTGCAGTGAATAATGCTGAAAGATAACAAGTTTTCTCATGAAAGAAATTTGGAATTTATTTAAGGAAATCATTATTAATACAGATGTTTAAATTTTTATTCCAGAATTAGTACTTTAATCACTCACAAAATTATGTATTAAAAGAATCTTTAGATGAAATCTAATTTTTCGCAATAATTTTTTATGTATTTTTATTT
>JAPMOR010125587.1:551763-579200 GCA_026543865.1 Argiope aurantia
CAAGACAAAAAAGCGAGATTATTGATACTGTGTGAAACATAATATATCAAATTATTTTTCATGAATTTAACCATATCTGTCTTTGAGGCTATTTAACTCCAACATTTGCAATTCCTGAGAATTGAAGGAAAATTTCTGGGAAGCTCCGTAAATTATTAACGAAAGTGTTGATTTAAGTATGTTTCCCATCCATGCTCGGAGCAAATGATTTAGTGCACAAAATAAACGATCATGTGAACAAAACAAGATTAATCTGGAACCAATATTTTGAGATATGGATAACTCCGTCTGCCACGAATAAACGGAACTTAAAGTTTATGATGTACGGTGTGAACAACTGACCGAGCAACATCTCTAGAAAAAAATTTGTTAGGTAGAATGATGATCAGATATCCGTTCCAGGATAAACTTTGTGTTACAAATTATTGCTTAGATATCAAGGCCAGAAAGAAATTGTAATGGTGTTCCTCTATTTGGATTCCAGATCAAAAGCACCAATTCTTCTCAATCGTTTTGCTTTCAAATTACTAAGCCTTAAGCCATAGCACAGTTTATGCTTGATTCGTTGTATAGTTTTTTTTTAAAGCAGAGCCTTACTTCATGATCCCTAATGGAGACGTTAAAGCGTTGAAAACACACAATTTTGAGAAATTCTTCATTATAAGTAACTCTTCATTCTTCTCCTATAGGTATTATGAGAACCATCTTCATTGAAAATATTTTATTAAATGTTTCCAAATGAGTACATTTCATTGGATTTTGTTTATAACTGCAACTGATGCTAATTTGATTTATTGGACTTTCACACTTGAGACTAAGAAAATGTTTGCATTTAAAAGGCATTCATGCGAGTTCTTGAGGTATAAACGAGAAAAATCATATAACGATATCTTTCAGATATAATATGATATACAGTCAATACTATGTTCTGTTGCATCAATTAATTACTATTTGTTTATTAAATATATCTATTTCGCTATTTGCCGTTATCATTTGTCTCTGAACTTCACTGTACAGAACTAACAATTACCTATGCATCAAAAAGCTAATGTTTATCTGTACAACAGAAGGAAATCAATCATTAAAGAAACATAAAAAGAGGAATTATGTACCCTTCAAACTTTCTGCTGTGCTTTCAATGCTTCAATGTAAATTCTTATGTATTATACTATAAAACTGAAACGCTTTCACTTGTTACATCATTGATCTCCTTCTTCCGCGTTCATCCAACAGGGAAACTACAGGGTTCACTCTAATACAAGTTTCCCGAAGTGCATTTACTTTATTAGAAGCCACCTGTGGTTATGTTAAAGGAAAACGGTAAATATCGATCGGAAGTCCCTGACCGAATTCTTAATCCGTATCCTGGAGCTGGGCAAAGCTTCAGGGTGAAAGTATGTTTGCAGAACGTGATAGAAAAAATCGTTTATTATTTGTGTATCGAATTTAATTTGTATCTATCTCAGTTATCAGCGTCAGATGATTTTTTTTAATTTTCATTTACTAGCAGATGTTTAAGAATTTAATTGTGGAAGTACGTGATTTTTAATTCGATACAAGCAATAACACGACATTCGGAAAAAGCCATTGTCATACGGACAGCTCAAAAATTGCGACAATTTTCTAGCAGCATAGCATTTTGACAACACGGTTTTCGCAAGGCACAATTTTACTTGATATCCTCTTTTAGCTCTATTTTTTTATCATATTATTTCGATTATGCTGTGTATGTCAATCTCTTTTAACACGAGTGCAATGCATATGTACTCATCTATTACGTGTAAATTTTATGTAAATTAATGTACAGTTAGTGCTTATTTAGCATTTTCAATCTTTTTAGCAATGTAATTCGAATGTTCGTATTGTTTTTAATTACTTATCTCTTCCTCCGATTTTCATTGTTTTTGCCTTTTTTTTCAATGAATTTTAGAATTTAAACAAATACCATAAAAGAATCCTTTGTAATTAATCCAATGCATTTACTATTTTTTAGAGTTTATACTATAAATTTGTGTGGCAAAGTGTTTTTCTTATTTAAATTTCAATAATAATTCTTGCGATAATACATTTTTTCAAAATTTCAACACTAGCCATTTTTATGATTTCACACACCTTAAAAATTTAATGAGCTCACAGTCTATGAATCGCTACGTTCAGTTGTATATTTTGCAAATAATTTCAACTAAATGACTTCATTCCATACTTCCGTATTGATTTCTATTCATATTAATCTATTGTATGGTTTGTAAATAATCTCTGGTATGACCGGTTTCTGTTCTTGGTGCCCTACTGTAAATCTGACGCTGAGAGTTAAACGTCTTTCTACCGGTGTGGTGTTGACGTTTCGAGAAGGGAAAGATTCAACTCAAGTGCTGTCTTCATCAGAAAACCGACAGTTCAAATTTACGCAATCCATCCCAAATTATTCCATGCTTTTCTTTCAGACCAAACGTTAATATAATTAGAAAACTATCCACTGTAATCCAACAACTATCCAAAGACCGTCACAAAATAACTTTTAATTGCTTGGTAGCATTGTTTTCGATTAAAACCATCGGACCAGCCGACAGCAAAAGATAGTATAATTAAACTCATTCTAATAATGGCCTGTGAAATGCGTTTCATACATTAATCTCTGAACAGAAATCGTTTAAATAAAATGTGGATTTTAACATTAAAGGAATATAAAATTAACAGCATTTCCGCAACAATCCTACAACCTTATCCCCATGCAGATTCTGGCCCTTCCCAACCTTAGTTAAAAAAAGAAATTACACGGTTAAGTAATTAGTAAGAAATGCTAAGTCCAGGTTATGATGGAGAATTTCTTTAAAAGCGCACCCAAAGAAGAATTTTGAAAGACAGTGATTGGGAAATGCCAAGAAAGAATGTATTTGTGTCAAAGTGTAGATCTGCAGTTTGAAATAAAGCAGAAGTTTAATGATACCAACAGTGATAGGGAAACGCACATCACACACAAATCGATAAATTATACAATCCTTTTAGTCATTTACATTGCAAAACAATAGTAGTTACGTTAATTCGTAATATTGTTCATTAAAATTCTTAAGCAGTTTGTATTTTAAAAAAATAATCCATTGAAAAGTTTGAAAGCAGATTTTAAATTATTTGATAGAAATTTTTACAATCTCATAGAATAGTATTTTAATTGAAATCTTTATAATGAAGTTTTATATGAAATTAGTAGGAGAATTATTTCCTCTACTTTCTCATAACTTACACAATATTGCACGTTTTGCGTTAAGCTTCATAGAAAAATGTAGGAAATTGAATGAGCATTTCATATCCCTTCCTTCTGACCGATTGCGATCAAAATTGATCTCGTCTATATTTTTGTGAAAAGATTACATGCCAGATTAGGTTTATTTAGGTAGTTACATTTTTGAGTTCTCATTTTCATGGACACAAGTATTCAAACATACGATAACCAACCTTTTGGCAGATTTTAGACCAAATTTGACAGAAATCTAATTCTAAGGTGGGAAAAAAATCTAAATTCTATCCGTTTAGATCGTTGCAATTTTTAGTTATCTGCACACGAACAGGAGGGAAGAGAAACTTCTCATTGAAGAATTTCATACAAAATTTGAAAGAAATCTGCAGTTTTGTGTAAATACCACGTACCAAATTTCAACCGTAAATCCTAATTTGTTTATTCAGTTACCTTGAACACAGACGGAGAAGCAGATCAATCGACAGGCAAGGTTGGAAAATTCATAATATGAGGAAATTGCGGTATTCAATCAAAATTGATGAAAATAATTGCATAGTTTATTTCAAGCTACACTTGAAACTATTTGAAAATGCCAAAATCAAAGATAGTTATAATATATCCACATGTCTTGATTCTTCTGTGTTTTACTATCAGGTCTTATTTTTTAGGTTATAGTAAGAAAATAATAAAGAAACACCTTTATAGTATACGGATTTCAAATTTTTATTTGAAATATCTATTTAAACAAATATTAACAGGCACAAAATGCTAAGTTAAGAAAATATAAGTTCTAATTCAAAGGAAAATCTAATTATTTTTGTCCACTTGCACTGATGGAAATTGCAAAAGCTCTTTTAGGAGTTTAAAGTAGTAGGTCCTAAAAGAATCCAGGATGCACAGACGGAATGTCCCGTCATAAATTCGGCATGTTCTTTTTTCTTTGTAACTGGTCGTCATTGGATATAAAGCAGGTTCTACTTCATTTTACGTAAACGTATCGTAGAATGGCCAGTTATCATTTTAAAGTTGTGCTTAAAAGTTTATAGACTCTTAAACGTTAAGGTAAAAGTAGAATCTTTCATAATATAAACATTTGTTATTCAATTAGTTGAAGTCATAACCGTGAATTGCATTATTTTCATCTATTATCGTACACTCCAAGCTACGTGTGGATAAATATAAAAAAATTATTACAATGACCTTAAACATACAGGATATTTTCTTTGCTATCCTAACGGTATCCAACCAATTTTTGGATAAATAAATGTATATCTTCTGCTTGCATTATCTACAAAATTATGCCATCATTAGAATTTCCAGATGCTAATAATTTATTATCAATGAAAAATGATGAATGAGAAAAATTACGGAAAAGAAGTCTGAAACTCTGATATGTTAACAATAATATCCCCAAATGAAACAAAGAATTTTTATTATTCATTTGGGATATTAACAATAATATCCCAAATGAATAATAAAAATTCTTTTATTATACTATTTGAAACATTGTCGCATGCACAGATGCATAAACATGTCTACATAATACCCTGAAGAAAATTATTTCTCTCCAAACGTAGTATTGTTAACCATATAAGAATCATTGACAACATCTGGGCATTAATCTTTTAAGATATGAAAGGAGCTTCAGATAGATTTCAAAACTAGATGAAATATGTCCAGAATGACGAAAAGGGGAGTCCATTCTTTTGTGCACTGAAAACTCCAATTCTAAAAATGGTTTGGGGCGCAAGGAGGTGTAAAAATGCGGAAATCCATTCAAGTCTCGAGGTTCAATTTTATTTACCTTTATAATGCTTTTCTCTGAACGTTTCTTTTACGATAAAGTTAAATTTAAATAACAATAAAAAAAGAACTCACTGATGAACTGGGAAAAGGTATGGCATGTTGTTAATCATTAATGAATCTAAAATTAATTTAATATTCTTCAGAACGGGCTTAATATTTTATGCCACATTTTAGATTTAATTTCAAAATGTTTTTTATTTTGATATATTTTACCTACAATTTCTGAAAGCTTAAATTTAGAAACCTAGAATTCGTCACATTTGAAGAAACATGTGTTGCAATCTTGCATAAATGAATGTTAAGTTTCAGCATATAAAAGCAGCACATGACATCGGGTCTGATACATATCTGTAGACAATGAAAAGTTTCACAGTTTCGATTGAGCAATGCGTTTGGCGACAATGTAACCTAGGTTTGCAAGACATCTCGAGTAAAAAGGGCGGATCTTTTTTTCCCAAAACTTGAGAATTGAGAACTCGAGGTTAACTCCAAGGTCACACCTGCTGTAGAGTATTTGTTCGAGTTCATAGAGTCAAATCTTTCAGATTTGCTTCTACCTTTTTTTTTATTATTTATTTATTTTATTCTTGTAGGATATGTTTAGAGAAATATGCTAAAGGGTCGTAGAACCATTTTTTGTGGAACACGGTTTAACTGATGAATTCCTTGAGCATCTCCATAATTGCACCAGACGGAATATCATACTACGAAATATGTGTGCAAAGTTGGATGATTATGATGGTTCTTCCATTTAGCATAAATTTAGTTCGAATTATCTTACAAATAATAAAAATTTTGCTCATTCTTTATTCTTTATGGTTATTTGTATTTGTCGCACAGATAATGCAAGACGAATATTTAGAATCATTTTTCATTAGTTGAGATTGGTCTTTCTTTTGTTGACCTGTCATGTAGAGTAATGAAATTTGTTCCACTGCCTCAATTCCTTCCCAGAAATTGTTTTTCAATTGAGATTTCCTCTTGTAAATATTGGGAGTTTATTTTTATTTGATGCCTGGTGACATAAGAGATCTAAATAAAGATGGGATTTCGGAAGCTCCAATTTTGCTTGATATAATCATGGTATCTTCATTAGTCAGCACGCCTTTTAAAAATGATTTTTAAACTTTTTTGAACGCCTCAATGACATTTTATGGATCGTAAAAAAGTATTAGATTTGAATATGTTTGATACCCACAACGTAAGTTTCCATTTCGAAAAAATATAATCCAGACCAATCATTATTTTCAAGAAATTATTTTATTATAAATTTGAGACAAATTGCATTAGTCAATTTTGTGGGACTAAAAACACTAAATTCCATTAACATTGTTCATTGTTTAACGATATATCTATCTAAATCAAAATTCAAATAATCTGTACAGAAAAGAAAATTACCCTTGATATTGGATTATAAACCATAAAATTTATGACAGAGGTAAAAATTGTTTACCATTTTATCAGTTGATACACAAAAACTTGCTAAAGATAGCCACGTTTGACAAATTTGTTTTGAATGTAATGAGAATTTTAATGTTTAGATCGCATTTCAATTTTTTCATTTATTTCGTATGTGGCATGACACTTACTGCGATGCATCCGATAAGATCCCAACCCGGTGGTGAAGGCTGAAAATTGCTCTTAGGTGACCCCGTGTAAAGAAATCAAATTAAATTGGGCAGCAATGACGTTGACGGTTTGACTCAGTCCGCTATTCTAGACCTAATTCCGAAATTCTTTGCAAAATTTCTTGTCAAAGCTTTCTCCAGAAATATTCACTACTCCATCCATCGGTCTGGAACTGTCGAGATGTTGAAATTTAAGTTATTGGACTATGAAGTTACCTCGTTATTAAACAACAGCTAATGAATTGGTTATATTCACGGATATGATATTTATGGCATCAAGATGGCATGTTTAACTCTGTATATTTGCATCATTCTGATTTGACTTACAGTTAAAGTTTGTACACTCAGTAAGATAACCTGCGTATACAATGTATACTTGTAGTTTACAATAACGATAAAAAAAATTTTTAGAAATATTCCCTTTAATGTAAAATTATAAAAAATCATAGAATAAATTAGAATATAGAATAAAAAATTATAGAATATTAAAATTATAAAAATTAATATAATTCGATTTTATAATTCAAATTCTGTTTCTTTTGTTCTAAAAAAGATAATTGAATGCGACATCATAATATTCATATTTTTATGAATAATAAGATTTGCTATATCGTATTCCTCTATTGTATTGCCTGTTACGCTACAATAGATCAAACTTCTAAATTCGAAGAATTGAAACAGCTATAAAAATTCAAATACACTGTTGATTAACTAAAAGCAATTTCAGGCTGTGATTTACTTCTTCAAAAGTAGGAAAATCTTAGGAATTATTATTTTCTGTATACAATCCATGATGGATTTAATTTCCGGTAGCTATATACATTTTCTTATAATAATATTAATGATTCATGCAAGATGGAATAGTTTAATAAGTGAAACTACTTTTAAGAAATTACTGCTATAAATTTTATTACTTCACTCTGAAGCCTTTTCTGCCTCGTTTTGTAAGAATATCATCAATACTAACTATAAATCAATTCATTCAGCTCATTCTAAAGAAAGCGAAAGGTTCTAAAAACGTTCTGTAATATATTTATAATGAACGCAATTAAAATTCCCATTTTCACTTTTTATTAGAAAGGTAACTGCATTTTTGGCACTTCTTAAAGAATAAAGCTCTGACATCATTTCAGAACAAAAATTGATTGATGCATCCCTACATTCCATTTTTCCATTTACACATTAGTTTTGAATAGTTCATCTTCAACTCGATGCCTTGCGGGTCGTTGCATCATTCCAAGTTGTTGCTTTTTTTTTCTACAGCGTTAACGGTTCAACTTAGGTGAAGTACTTGCAAATGATCTTTTCTTCAGGCTTAAGGCATTTTGCCTTGTAAATTATCGTAATCATAAAATTTCGCTGCATAAATAAACCTGCAGTCAGAAATCGAGAACAAGCCCCGCACACTATCCGAAACAAGCCTGATAAGAACGATGGTAAACAGAAGTCCTTCCACAACAAAACGCATCCCTTTATGTAACGTGTTCTGAAACTTCCAATTACGCTGAACAAAACCTAGTTTATCAGGGCGAAGTTATTACATCGACTGTAAAATCCGAACCTGAGGGCAAAGAGTTTTTAATACAAAGCGGGTTCTAGATTGAGCATCTAGAGAAAATCCATTCCTTTGTAGATAGAGTAATTAAGGATCTTTATTAACATCACCCTGTGACCCTACGCAGGAAAAGGAAAACGAAGCAGACGTGCTTTACTGCTACTGAAGACTCACGCGATGTTGCACGTAAGTCCCCCCCTTTTTTTTTTCTTTTTCGGGACCTCGATGTAGAAGAGATGCGAAATCAATTGGAAGGCCCTGAAGCCACTTTGCGATCTGACCTGAGAGGAAAGGGTAATAATGAGAAGAGAGATTATTCTGAAAAAATGTTGCAGGAAATATGACGCAGGATTCAGACTAACTGTAGAAAAAGAAAAAAAAATTGAATCATAACATTTGATAAAAATAAAAAGTGAAAAGAAAAGCTTTTGTGGTAAATGCTGGGCAGGAAATATGTATAAAACTTATAGCCTTATTCAAGAAAAGAAAAAATAAGCCAATATTTTTCAGAAAATAATTGTAACACTGGGATACTTTAATGCAATGATTTAATATTTGTAGCCAAGCTCTCAAATCAGTTTTAATTCTACCTTTATTCTTATGACTTTGATGTTTTCTCCTTCAGATCCAATGTTATTTGGCTTTTTAAAGAGTTTACCAAAATACTTACTGTTTTATTTACAAATTCGAGCCTCTTTTTGAGAGTGATCTTTAATTTCTTTAGCAACAGAATGCAATTTTATTTATTTCATATTATTGATCGGTTTTTGACCTACTTTTTAATGTCTCTGAACTCTGTTTTTTGTTATTAGTCATCCTCTTTAAGTACACAACCAAAGTTTGAGAATCATTGCTTTAATGCAAAAATATTAAATGACAAAGTAACCATTTTCTGAACCAAAATCTTCTGCGTCATCTATGAATATGAAGGTCCAGTAGTTCTTTTAACCAATTTTTTTATAATCATGTTTAACTTTTAAGTTAAATGGAAATGCATTTATTAGTGAAATCCGTTCCTATAGGATTGTTGGGCTTCTATAACTTCTAAATTAAAAGTTACTGCATAAATTTTCTATTATTGTTAATTGATTGCTTTGCTCCTTCTTTCTTAAATATCCATTATGGATTATCGTGAATCTGTACTAAGTTATTAAATTGTAATTGAGCATTTTTGGTAGAATGCGCAATAGTTGTCTATTTAAAGTTTAAAATAACTTTTTTCAGTTTCTTCTATGGTGAGACATATATCATATCAATTATGATATAAATATTAAATTTATATTAAGCGGTAATTTTAGAATTAATCTGTAGTAATTCATTTGAATAAAATAGATTTTTAATAAATCTATGATAGCAAAAAAAAAATCTCTATTGGTTTTTAGAATTTTAAACTAGTTTTCAAATGTTGATTTATATTTGCTCATCGTGCACTTCTGCTATTAATGCATTTTATTTTTATACAAATGAAAGTTTCTAACTAGAAATTAAACATTATATACAAATATTCTACAATTTATAAAATTCGCCATTTTATATAAAACAAACGAATACGAGTCTGAAGATAGTTTGTTTTTAGTGATACAAACAATTCTCTTTAACATATTTTTTTGTATAAAGTGCTGAAATATTGAAACCTAAAAAATTCTTATAGTTCGAAATAAATGAAATAGACTTTATATTTCCTTTTTTAATTACGGTTTTTTGTTTTGTAAAAAATTGTTTAGTTAATTAAATTTTAAAAAAATTCAACTTTAAAAAAAACAGCGTGATTAAAAAAAATAATGGACATATTTAATTATCATTTCATATATATGCTTCTCAAATGACTTAGAATATAATAGACTACTATACAAAAGTCATTTTAGTAAATAAAATTTTATGAACATTTAAATTTTTCGTCAATTAGTTTTTTGACGGTGTTGCTCTGTTTTGAACTGAAAGTAATTATAAAAATTGACTGAATGAAGCTATCTTAATATATGCGTTCTATTACACTGTTAAAGAGTTTTGATGCATGCATATCACATTTCATCAAATTTTATTGTATTGTATTGTTTTTGAAATACTGCGTTTTTGTGAACCAATCTAAGTAACATATTTATTCTCCACAAAATGCATTTAAATAATATACTTACACATCAGTTCTTGAAAATGCACTAGAAACAAATGCTTCTTGAAATCATTTTTAACAAAATTGCGCGAAACAAGCAAACAGTGACTAGGTAGGTAGACAGTTAATAAAAACATTTGAAATATTATATTCGGATAATTTCCTGGTAAAAATAGCATAAATAATTCATTTCTGGCTTAAAATATATTTCCGGTTTCGTCCTTTCTGTTGTGCGTTATTAAAACTGCTACATCTGTTGCTGTATCTTACCTAGATAAAATATGGACTGTTTGAAAATATAAAAAGTTGGGGATTCATTTTTAGATCATAAAAAAGCATTTTTAACTGATAAACACATTTTAAACCCAGTCGGATCCCTTAGAAATTGTTTTTAGAAAGCCAATAATAGTGCCTAAAATAGTAGAAGTGTGTCGTGTTATATTTCGTTTGTTGTTTCAATGCTATTTAGTAAAGAGGATGTCTGGAATTCTTTAAATAACACGATCTTGCACATCGTTAACCTACATGAATTACATGGGTACTAACACCGTTCTTCCCACGCGCGCGGAAAGTTTTGTGAAAGGAGAAAAACAGTAATTGTTTGCCAGTACGATAATAAAATCTTTTGGTTATAACTATATACTGAAATGTGCTTTGCTAAAATATATTCAGAACTCCACGGGACTTCAGGAAATGAAGATTCTGATTTATGTATTGTTCACCAATGCAATGACCTGCTGAGTTGAAAACCACAAAATTATTCACTTTGCCGGAATAAGTAGTGTGCATCTGTACTCTTGGTCTCACTAGAATTTAGGATGATTCACACCTAACTATTTCCACCGGAAAAACAAATGACTGTTGTGGAAATATTACGAACACATAATGATTTCTAAATTGCTCACCTTATTGAATGAATAAGGCAAATTCTTGAGTTTTTAGATGACTTATCTTTCCTCCTTACAACTCGGGACGCTGTTAATTGGAAATAACTTTTTTTTCTAAACTAATGAATCATTTAATAAGAACTAATGAATCATTAATATATAAACTAATGCATCATTTAATCAGATAAGTATTGTGAATATCCGCCAAAGTACAGCCCAATAAATACAATAATTTTGCTATTGAATGATTTTAATTAAATTTTTTAATAGTGAATAAGAAATTATAGAACTCAAAAATTCCCTCTGAGGTTATATTTCTAATTTTGAAGCCTGAAAATCAACCGTATAATTAAAAATTTTTAAATATTATAATAATGGGCTCTCAACTTATATCGGATAAAAAAAATGATGGATTAGTGGAGATTCATTAAAAAAAGGATTTTAAAGTAAAGCCAAGTTTTTTACACAAAATATGCAAAATTAAGCATACAAGATTAGTAAATATTGAAAAATGTAATTCAAAATTTGAGCAACGGCTTACGTTGTGTTAAAGCCTCTCTTATCCGTATGCAGTGACATGTTTTCCATCTAATACTTTCTGCCCAACCTGCTGAAATTGCCGGCCTATGAAAAAGGCCGGATCAGCACAGTGCGAAATCGCTGAAGATTTACTGCGTTTTTTTGAAAAAAAAAATTCTTTATTATGTTATTATAGAAACACAGATGCATGAAAAATGAGAATATAATTTGCGTATTATATGAGTTCTTACAATTCATGCAATTAATAAATAAATAAATGAAAAAATCTTCGCGCTTTCACAAACACGGATATTTATGCATGTAAAAAATAATTAAAATTCACATTTTAAGTTTTATATTTTAAAAGATTCCAGCCTTCTTATACTTTTTTCAAATTCAGTGCAATTTCCATTTAATTTTAAAATAATAAAGAACATATTAACTGCAATAGAAAAAAGTTAAAAAGTGTCTGTTGTAGCTGCATAAAATTTTATTCCTAAATTTCCATAAATTATAAATTTTAACATTATATACATTTATTTTGTAATATATATCAAACTTGCTTACATTAGTTTTAATTTTGAAAACTCTAACTTTCTGAAAAATGAATTGAAGAAGGGAAATATTTAAGAACGCTCAGTTCCACTTAGTTATGTCGTATTCTTTTCTGCGAAGAATTAAGACCATTGGGGAATGATAGAAGTGCCCCTTCTACTATTTAAAGAGCTGCGAATTTGAGCATTGAATTCATCGAGTCCTCGTTTTATCTATGTATACTCAAACTCTATCAAATAAATTGGGTTTGGAGGATTGGAAAATGGAAATGAATAGCTGATTTTTTCTGATTGTGATTAATACAACGATTGCAACATTAGAAATAGCTAGATTAAATAAATTTCTTATAGTTGTTAACAGCTTTAAAAAATTTGACCAATATCCAATTAGTTCGCATATTTTAGAATTGATATATAGTCTGAAGTAATCAAATCCCATTCCCATTAAAGTTTACCATTCTATTCTATCCTGAATTTTTAAAAGTTAGTAGCAACGTCACTGGAATATAGAATAAGTGAAAACAAGTATAACGTAATAGAAAAAGTTTAAAGAAATTATCCACTACTTTTGAATTGAGAACTATTTTAAAAATTTTAATAGTTCTAAGTAGAAGAATTTGTAAAGATTATTGAATTTTTTCCATATGATTTTTATTATATATTTCATTGTTGACGAATGAAGCACAGATAGGTTATTTTCGCGAAAAATTAGTAAAAAGTGAATACAAATGAGTTAAATTAATTTTTCATATTTTCGTATTTTCTAGTATATCATTTTTTAGCACTGCAAATGATGAGTTTAAAAATATTTAATCATTGCATTTACAAAAATTTATAAAGTTAAATCTAATCAATAGTAAAAATATTTGATCAAGGGATCCTTAAAATCAAATAAGAGCAAATATTTTCTAATAAATACAACAAAAAAGCAAAATTTCTTTATTATGTCTCAATAAATTCTTTGTTTAATTTCAATTATATTTTCAAGAGAAAAGCTTATACTTATTTACGTTATTTGGTAAGATAGCTTTTGATTTATCAAAGGAAAATTTGATATACCTTCCCTTACAAACTAGATGTTTAGCATAAAAAAATAAACTTAAAAAACATAAAAAATATGCATTTCATCGATAAAAGGACTACAAAAAATATACCAACTAGCAAATATAGTAAGCTGTCTGGAGTATAGAGATTGAGATGACTAGAATAAAGAGTTAAACTAAGGATTTCTTCACTGAATGCGATGAAGTATCAGAATAGTGTGATCAGAAATTATTTGATAGGGTTTACTTTTTATTACTTTCTTCATAATTATTTTTATTCTTTTCGTGTCAGAAAATGTTGTAGAAACATTCGCCTAAGTGTAACGATTGCAGTACATTTGACTAAAAACATGTCTTGGATGTGGAAAATTCTATGCACTTTTATAGTGTACGAATTATAAATAGTATCACCAGAAAATGTTGTAAATTGAATGGTATCACAAAAATATAAAAGAATTAAATTTTAGTTTACTGCTCTAAATACGATGACTCAAGAAAAAAAATCCGTGCCTGCAAAAATTTTAAAATATTTACTTTTCTTGCATGTTACAATAAATTATATGTTTTACTCTTGTCATTCAAATGTGATGGAAAAAGAACTGAATAACTTTTTACCTTTGATAACCAGACTACTTCTCAGAAAAATTGTCTTATTTTTTGTCTATAACAAAAAATTTGATATTTTCTTTTATCAAATTCTTCAAATATTCATATTTATTTTACACGTATAAAAATTTGAAAGAAAAGCACTTAACCTTTTAATTTATTTGAACAACCATCCATGTAAAATATTATGCTCCATGAGAAGATATAACATGATGAAATAGTGTTTTTTTATGTAATTCATCTACTTTGGGTGTTGTATTTTCGCACTCGTAAATGCAGATTAATAAAATTTTATTTTATGGAATTTAGGTAGCAAAGACTTTTTGGCTAAAAAAAGGACTCACTAACATAAAATATTTAGAATCTCTGCGTAAAATTACTAAATCAGGAAATGTTCTTACATTTTCTATTTCTCAAAACAAATTAGACAGGCATGTGTCAGTGCCACTTCATAAACAAGTGAAACTATGTAACAAATGCTGCTCTTCAACATATTTATGTAAATAATTAAAATTCACTTTTATGGTTCATATTCATATCTTCATTTGAAAAGTTCAAAAAAATATTGTGTACAATGAGTTCTTTGCCCTTTCGCAGAACATAGTAGGTTAATCAACTCTGCTGTTTAAACTTCAAGCAGGAGGATATTTAAACAACGTCAAGCTGCTCGTCATAACCCTGAAGTCTAAACGAGTCTCCTTTGACACAGATTGTAACTTTTGAAACCGCGGAATTTTGAGAGCCTTATTAAATAACAAAAGGCCCTTCTGAATATACGAATGAGTAATTTCGGGCTCACCCCCCCCCCCTCCCCTTTGCCATGTTTGTATTAGCCGAAACTGGAATTTTGCACCGGACTTGTCACAAAAAGGGTCAGATGGGCAAGTCATCTCTTTTTGGAGGAATTATTTTGTTAATTTTTTGACAGGGATAGTTTTCCTGGTAGCAAATAGGGAATGGTAGAGTGTCACCGACCTGCTGGCTGCTAGTGGCGCAGATCGATGGGTATTGTGTTTTAAAAATCATTCCGGTTAAGCCATTACGCTAAAAGGCCTTTTCAATTAACTTGCCGATAACTTCTGAGTTACTGACTGACAAAAAATTGAAATAATTGCCATATTTGTTGGCGAAATTTTCGTCTGTATTATGCAGTTCCTGGATCTTCAAAGTAAAGTTTTTTTTTCTTGTTTTTTTCCCCCCTTTGATCTGGAAAATGGCGCACTGAACGAGATGTTTCTTATCTGTATTCTTTTCGAACACCATTAAAAGCTATGGCCTTTTTTTATCTAAATTATTATTTTTTGCATCAAATAATAGAAAAAAAACCAAAACAATTAAGAGTCCTTTTTTTCTCTTATAAAACGGAGTAGAAAGATTTTTCAACTATGTCCGAGTAATACAATGGAATATGACCTGTTCAAAAATTATTGATATAAATTTCATTAGTAATTTGATTTTTTTTCTGTTTCCCTAAACTTCTTATTGATATAATGATAGATGTCATTTATAATTAGAATTTAATTGACTAATTCAAAGTAAAATCTAAAAAAAGTTTAAATTTGTATCCTCAGTAGCCATAAGTAAGTAATAAGTTATAAGGCTTTCTACTTCATTCAACTATACTATATATTCAATTTAAAAAAAATGGGAAAATTTTCTCACTTAAAAAAAATTGGAAAACGCGGATAATAAAAATTATTTATTTATTGCAATTATTTTTTAACATTAAGGATTTAAATCAATTTAAATTTTATTTTTAGAAATTATTTATTGTTCACTTAACAATTTTGATAAATATTGCATAATTAATGATTATTTGAATTAAATTCTTGTTTGCATTCTTTATTTTTATGGATAATTTATTCGTTTTCTTTTTGCATATTTTTTAACCAATTTTAATAATAAAATCTTGGGACTATTGTAAAATCTTGGGACTATTGGATGAAATGGATTTGTCACCTAACAAACTGCTTATTAAATACTGAAAGTTGGAAATCCGAGAAGAAATCCATTTCTATTCATTAATTTTAATGAATGCGTCTACTCAATGGACATGTTAATGAGTAAGGTTTTTTAATTTTTTTTTTCATTTTTAAGTTGCAAAATGCTATTTTATTTGTATTTTAATTAGCTTCTAAAATAACTTCTTCAGTAATGACGCTATATTTAATTGTGAATATCTTTTTACTAATTCAAAATAAAGTAAAGGGAAAAGTCCTCTTTTTAAAAATATTTTGGATACGAAAGAACTTTTAAAGATTGTTCGTTCCTGAGTTCTACATAAATTTGGATATAATTTGAAAAATAAGACTATACAGGCATAATTCAAATATTTATCTTTTATTTCGTTATTTTTCTTTAGATTTATGTAGTTAGAATGAAATATTTTTATTTTATTGCATTGTAGTGCCATGTTTTAAACCACGTTTAATAAAGTGAAAATTTCTAATCACTTTTAAATAATCACGCGGAAAGGGAAACATAATATACTGCATCATTACATTAATTAGAATAATTATTATTAGAAATTCATAAACATTTTATAATTTTTCAATGGTGTGAAATATTTGAAGAATGTTCAAACTAATCTAACTTTTCTCAATGCACTGCAACCGTTATTCCTTTGAAAAGGTAAGCTTTGATGAATTGAAATTCACTTTACATACTCCGTTTTAATGTTATCACAAATAAAAATTGCACCTGAGAAATATTGGTTTCATTTTTTGAATAGGTATTCTGTAAAGACTGATCAATTCGAAGTCAACACAATTATACCTTAAATGCTCTTATTTCCGTTTCTTGGTACATTGTTCTAAATGTGTAAAAAACAATTTAAGACTCTTCACCAATTTGTTTGGAAAAAAACATATTTCATTTTATTGTTAATAATATTCAAAGAAAAAATTTCAGTACAACAAATGTCAGTCAGTCTTTTACAGAATACCTATTAGTACAACAAAGAGAAGCTTGCGAAAGCAATAAAATTTATTTTGTTGTTATATTCCTTGTTGTATAACTGCTCTGAAAGGCAAAAAAGAAAGTGCAGAATTATATATTTACGCGATGTGACAGAATATAAAAAAAACTGTTGCTGTTGTGGATGCAGATCACACATAAATACGCTTCCAGCAAAATTTTCTTATGTAACCCAGAGGCAAGATGTTTTCTCGGCATCCATCTTACACGCGCTTACATTGATTATGATTTTATACAGAAGCGAAAGTAGCTGTTATGTAGGTGTCCCCGAACATCTGTAGCAGGAGCACGTAAGGCCATTCGTTTCATTTGTTTAATATTCAGAAAGCTGATTTGAATGGATCAAATTTCATCCAATGTGCATGTCAGCAAAATCAGCATTTCCTTTGAACGCGTGTTATGCAAATTACGTTGAACACGCATTTTGATGAACCTCTAGCATATATATTTAGACATTATTTCGAATTATTTTTTTGGTTAAAAAATTAACTTTATAGAAGAGAACTTAATAATCGATAGACCTCGTCACAAATTGGCATCACACCAAAAATTTAGGATTTGATTTGTTTACCAATTATTTTGATTTCTGACATACCGTGGAAATCTACTAAATAGTTGCGTGAAAGTTTTTTGAATGTAAGCTTTTTAGGAAATTTTTTACAAAATAAACAATATCTTGCTTTCTCTTTGATGAATTAAAATTGTTTCAAGATAGATAAATAGTGAAAAAATAATTACTATATAATTACTTATTACAGGTAAATTAATTACTTATTATAGTGAAAATAATTACTTGTTATAGGTAATTAAATTAGCTTTATCATATTAATTCATTCATTAGTAATGAACTTTCTATAAATTAATTTTGAATTAAGGCAGGCCAAGTCAGTGTTACAGTCTCATTCCACATGTATTTACTTATTACATGGTACTGTAACAATGATTTGTTACACTGTTTTGAAAATAATTTATCTGAAAAAAAGTACCTAAATTGCTTGTTAGGAGGTGTCTTGTTCTCGATCCAAATGAGAATTTTACCTATAAAAAATGGAAGAAAGGGAAGTCTCTCCTTTCTGTTTGTATGACGATTGTGAAATTCCTCTCACTCTCTCTCTTTTCCGTAAGAATTTTACTTTTATAGCTTGCGATTCGTTTAGCTCTTAAAATATTAAGATATATTAGTATACGAGTGAATAAATACAACACACACACTGAACGTTGACATTTAAAATCTTTTTTATAAAAGGCAAGTAATACCTTTTTGAATAAAGTAATTTTAATCACTTGGTACTTTAAATTTTTGACAAGATATTTTAAATGCTTTAAAACGTCAATGACTTTCATATAGAATATTGTTTAGGTTATGCTGAGCACCGGGAAACAGTTTCACTCATTATGCATCAAAAAATATCTACATGATTACTGTTAAAATTATATTTTGAAAAACTGTAGAAAATAATGTATCTGAGCATGAGTCAAATGTATCTCACTTGGCCTCTAAAATCAAAACAGTTCCCTTTGAAGTATAACGTGTCTTCGAACATGAATATGCTGTCTATTCGCAATTGGTTTGTGTTAGGAGCAGAGTAAAGAGCGAAGGAAAACAATATGAAATTATTCATACCAAAAATTTTAGTTCAGCTTATAATTTTATGTATTTTTTCTAAGAAATATGAATAATTACAAGGAGGAAAAGTTTCACTTTAAGAAATTAATGTATGAGGTATTATCATATTTAATTAATGTTATGGAGAGTGGATCTGATGGCGATGTACAGATCTGATGGTGAATACGATCTATTTCAGGGTTCTATCGATGAATACGTGCCCGAAATCAACGATCCATCCTCAAATAGTTCAGTTGATAGCAATAAGTCATAAATAAAAAAGAAAAGAAAACATGTCATAAACACAAAACCAATGTATTTCGTTTGGTAGTCACTCTTTACTAATTATTATGCATTTAGATGATTAGTATGAGCCGTGTCTGAGTTACGAATAAAAAAGCAAAACATTTTACTTCAAGTAAGTGCGATTCATGCGGTCCTAAACAATACATTGCATGTGAGGCATACTTGCTTCACGTGGCGATAACGTGTTGGAGAAAAAGAAATTAACTAGAATTCTCTTATAATGGCAGTCAGTAAATAAAGGACTGTAACTCGGATTCAGACGTGAAGAAAGATGAATAGTTAATGAATGAGAATATTTAAACAAACAATAGCTCTCAGACAAAATGGACATGAGAAGTCTTTCATCTTTGGTAGACATTTATGGCGATTCGTGTGTAATCATTCTTCTAGGCTTTATCCTCAATAATATGCATTCTTCAAAAAAGTCACCCTGCTTTATTTTTAGGTAAATGTATAACACGCCACCTTGACCTCTATTTGAAATTTAGTGCTGGTAATCGAAAGATTGCTTATTCTCCTGAAGATATTGCTGAAACACGTGCATTTTAGAAAGAAATCATTCAAGTGGTAATTCAAGATCATAATAAAGGAGTAACAGCGTGCCATCCAAGTACATAAAAACAAGTTTTCACCAGTCACTTACTGCAGAAGGATTGAGTTACAGCACTGATGCACGCAGATTTCAAACAGCAGGAAATTTGAATTAAACATGCAATTAGAACTAGTCAACATTTATCCTGCTTTCTCGGCAGTCATTTAAATCATGTGAAATAGTGCTACGAACGACTTACTTTGAATTCTTTAGCTTTTAAAATGCCTTGTTTGCATTTTATGTTCGTGAGAGAGGGTGATAAAAACGAGTAAGATCTCCCTCTAAATAATGGCGACACTTTGGCTGTGAAATATAAATTACACTGGTGCCTTAAGAAATGTCGCTGAGAACAGGAATAAGTGTATGAAGTAAATGACGCATTGATTTATTCTCTCTCACACACTATTTATTTATAAATTAGCGATGATTTGATAAATGAATTTCTCCTGTATCATAAATGAATTTTAGATAAGATATTGTTACGACATTTTGGGACAAAAGATTTCAGTATCTATCGTTGTTACTTACCCCCCCCCACCCCTTGGATTGAACTTCAATTCAAACCAAGTAAGAGATCGGGGAAAGAGGGGTGTAGTAGCTTCTGAGGGTAAGGACCTCTGAGCACCCGAGGGCAGAAGTCTGACTTTAGTACATATGAAAATGACACTCACACACTCGCTTGCACAACCCTTTTTTACAGAGGTTAGGGTTCTTTCACATACCTCACAGATAGAAAACAGCGCAGAGAATAACCATACCCTAAACAGGAGTCAATATATATCTTTCATTTAGTGAAAATTATTCTACTTTTGTTGTAAACCCAAGCTTGATTTAGTTATTTGGAATCCCGTTTTAAAGCAATATGGGGGATACATTAGAATAGTTCTCGTAACTTTCAACCAATTTACGAGCACTAAAACTTTTTATATCCTAGCAAAAGACGCATATGGTGAAGTATATGGCTGATAGCCAAATTCTTATGAGTTTCTACGTTCCAGAACTTTCCGAGTCTAGAACAATTTTGGAATTATACGTAACTATTTTATTGATTCTGAATGCCTTAACTCAAAAACCGAAAAAGTAAAATAAATATGCAATGTGTTCTCTTTGTACAAAATCATATCTGTCAAATTTTGAATGAAACTGGTCGACTTATTCATCGTTAATTAGTTAGTCTGCTCACGTGCTGAATAAACAAGACAACAAGCTAAATAAATTGGCGTAAAAGCTTCATACGAAATTCAAACTTGTATAGTTATCCATCATATGGTGGACTCAATGAAGAGTAAATATTCAAAAAATTATCATAGTTCTCTTCGCTGAAAATAAAAGTGGTGTTAAAAAAAATTCTAGGGAAATACTTTTACAATAAAGTACATGTCTGCTAGATAATTATGGACCAAACCTTGATTCTGAATTGAAGATAGTCATTTGGAGACGGCGTAAGTAAACTTTATTTGATAAAGGTATGATTTCTCATCAAACAACTGAATGTTCTATTCTGGGATAACAATGAACAATTATGCTTTCTTTCTAAATAATTTCTTTTTGATATTAATTTGATCATATTGTAGCTTTATAAATAAAATGCGCCAATTCCATTCCATAATTTTTTTACCAAATCTCAGTTTTATTTTCTCATTTAAAAAGCGACGTCAACCAAAGAACAAGATATTGCTGGTGATTGCTACAACACGTCAATTTTAATTTTAATACCATTTAGAGTTTGCATTTTTTTTCATAATAAGATTTTTTTTACTGCTTAATGTACTACTCAAATGCATTAAGTTTTCATGAAGAAGAATGTTACAGACTCTGTTATCGTGTTGATAATATTGAACTCATAAACGAATCACTATTAAGAAGTTAAACCCTCAAATATTATTCATGTATTTAAAGTATCTTTTTTAGATAAACCCGCAATAAAAATATAAATTGTAGTATTTGCTTAAAAGTACATCCAAATGCAAACTGTTCACCATGCCATTAGAATGATGAACAAATAAATATAATAATATAATGAATATCATAAGTAAAAAACATTAATCAAACTAAGTTATTCAATGGAATATTAATCTTTTAATATAATTTAAAAACTCAGATTAAAAGACAGATGCTATATAATCTTGACGTTTCAGTACGTTAGAATTATTTTCGAGTGATTGCGGATGGGCTCTGAATTCTAATTACCATAAGCTCTGGATTCGAATTCAACATCTCAGCATGAGTTCAAGCTTGAATCTAAACCATTGCTCTGAATAAGTATCCTGGGGCATCAAACATTTGCGTGTCTTCGAGACCTGTTAGCAGGAGATCTTCATTACTCGAGAAAGCCTAGATGTCCCATGCAGACATGATACATCTTATGAAAAGTCAAATCATACAACGAGACTGATAATATATCATTTCACAGTTGTCAAAACTGTCAGACATAATTGATTAGATGTGTGATAGATGTCTTGGCCAAAGGACAGGAAACACATATATGTGAACAACAAAAACCTAAATTTAATTTTGTGACAACAAAAGATAAATCTAGAAAGTCAATAGAAAAGGAAATGTCATAAATGCAGAGACTTTCCTATGGAGTAATTATTTCCGTTATACGTTTGTAACAATTTTCGATGAAATTTTTCTTGGAAGACAACCGGCTGATAGAAACGCACTAATTTAATTCGGTTATTCTGGGCCAGTTACTTTCAACATTACATGCAAGTTTTAATAGCATTCCGTCAATGATATTTATAGAATTTTCCCATACTCTAAATGATTTTTGTAAACTTTTGTCCTCCATTCAGTATATTACACAGAATATATTTTGCCTGCTAAGGCAAGACTTTTACTTGTATTAACGAGATACATTTTCATTTATTTTGGCTTTAATGGATTTTTTTCTGTATTTTTTTTATATATTTTTTCCTGTCTTTATGTTCTAAACGGCCTTTCTGTTCTCCTGAGTGAATGAGATCAACTTGCTAAGTATCCAGTATTTATTTTTATTTATTTTTTTTACATTTCATATCCTAGTTATAGAATATTATATAAATGAGTAATTGTATAAAATATCATATTTAATTCAGTTAATCATCAAATTTTGTAAACGTTTTCCGTTGTTTAACGAACGTTCTTGTTACAAGTCTGATTTTTTTTTTGTTCATTAGATGTAGTTTCTTGGAACTTTCTGAAATTGTTCTGTTATTTTTGCAACTTTTTAAAAAAATAAATGAATTATAAACCAGCATCATTTTTGAATTCAAATACAGAATATCAAGAATTTGACATAAATCTTTTTAAGATTGAGGTGATCAACTGCTTATTTTGTACACAATGTCTAAAATGTTCAAAAGAAAAGAGATACTGTATCATCAGAGATACTTAAGGTGATATAACTTAGACGCCTAATTATTAGGCTCCTAATGGCATGAATGGATAAACAGACCATTTTACGAATTTATGTAGATAAAATGCTAACCTCTATGAATAAGGATCACACTTGGCTCAATATGGTGCGCATTCTTTCAAGTCACCTTCCTGAATGTCAGTCTGAATTCTTGACATATCCAATTCTTAAGTTGTAAAAAATGAATGATTTAAGTACCATATTCATTTGATTTTTATTCGCTTTTTGTAACGGTGAATGTTTTTACTTAAGAACTTTATATGCTTCAGTTTGCTAGTATTATTGCTATTCATTAACTTTTACATTTTGAATGCCAAATTGCAGATATTATAAACCACGTATAGTACAAATGTTACGATTCAAATTTTTTTTAAATATTGTGTACTGTAAACACTTCTTTCACGCAAAATATTTATTATTTTAAAACAAAACTTTTATTAAAAAAATTCATTGTTTGTCTAGTTATGTGCTAGAAAGTGGCAAGTCCATTACATTTACACTTCGCATGTTTCGCAACATCTTGTACTAAGCACAATTCTCGGTAAGAATATGAATTTACATTTTCAAAGCAGTTCATTAATAAGCATAATTTTGAAAATTAGTAATTAAAATGCAAATAACGTAATCAAATCAACTCATCCAATTTATTAAAATTTATCATAGTGTTTCAAATACTATTACCTCAAGTGCAAAGCAAGTATCATAATCTGAACTTTTTACGGTAACTAATGGTAGTTTTATCTTTCTTCACAAAAGAAAACACGCCAGCATCCCAATAACACAGTGGGCTTTAATTGGTTTAACGACGGTCACACCTCTTTTTATGATGAGTGAAAATTTAATTTTTCTTCTCTTTATTGAGGAAATAAATTCTGAATAAGGCAGCTGACAAAATAATGCAATAAAAGATCATTAATCGACCAGTACGCTACACTTCTGGGAAATGGAATACATTTCAAATTCTGCTTAATATTAAAGTTATATGATTTCGCTTTTGCAATGAAGTTGCATTTGTGTGGTATTCAGCAAAACTCGATTAAGTTATAAATAAAATTTTTTCGTTAATATACTATGATTAATGCATGTTATTTAAATGAATCCTATCGGGATTCGTGATTTTATTTTGATGCAAATTTAATATTTCGGTTATGATTTCTAATCGTAAAATGTCGAAAGGAATCATTCGTGAAAAATTATTGAACTTCATCGCTATATGTTGTTGTTATGGTTTTATTCAGTTAGATATTTTAATATATTTGTTTTTTCTAAATAATCTAGAAGTGTTCATGGATTGTGGTTTTGTGATTTCCGAATATAAAAAGATGTGATAGCTAAAATATTGTCATCCCCCCCCATGGAGACTAAATTCATTAAATATTCAAATTTAATAAATAAGAAAAACTGAAGAATTTTCGCGGAAGCGTTTATGAAGTTTTTTATCTGTAAAGCTTCTATCAATCTGATGGCTAAATTAAATATACTTTTTAAGTTAAAAATTATTCAGTTGAACTATTAATTATAATTTTGAGATAATGATTAACTATTCCTGTTGTATAACAAATTTTTTAAAAAAATGTAATTGCTTTTTGTTTGTGTGATCAAAAATTATACTCTTGTATCCCTTGTGTGTGTTGGATTATTTCATGCAAAATCGTGATAAATTATAGCAAAATTATCCCATAAACCAATTACTTTAATACTAATCCATTCGTAGGAATTCTCAATTCGTTCCCTGAATTACTAGTTCATAGTTATTCCAATTAGAATTATAAATGGCATCTCTTTTCATTAGAAAATTCGCCAATAGGGTAATATTATTTTTGTAAAATATGACGCAATTTTATGATTAGAAATCATTTACCACTTTATAGACTGAGAAGTCTATATCTAAAACCTCATTTAATTGCATGAAATGAAATCTACAGCTATTTATAATAAAACTGATTTCTGAAAAGGAAATAATTAATATTGGAGAAAATGCAGTATGCATTGTTTAACCGAATTATGCATTGAATAACCGAATTATGTTAACCTTTATGCATAACCGAATTATGCATTGTTTTTAACCCTTTCGAGGCGAAACGCTCAGAAATGAATTGCGCTCTAGGCAGCCGGCGTGACGTCCTGCTCATTAAAATCCAAAACTTCTGGAGCCAAATTTTGTGCGCTCCAAAGAGATTGCTGCGGATTGATGTCTGGTAATTCCTCAATGTTTTCAGAATCAGATTCCGAGCTACTTGGCAGTAGGCGTCTCTTGTTGTATGTATTTTGAATTTTACCTTTGTATCCGATTTCTCGAAACATTTCAGATAGGTCAGAATCCGATGACAATTCCATACCATCGCAGCTCATATTCGTCATCCATTTGTCCCTGATAGGGGCAAAATTTGTTGATAATTATATTTGATTATGTAAAAAAAATCTCTGCACAAGAGGCGTATGCTGCTAGCGCGAAAACAAACGACTTAATGGACAATATTGGGCAGTTACTAATAACAAATTGTGGTATCCCCACAAATTCATGGTAGTAATTTATCATTGTATTGGTTTATTTATTTATTTTTGTTTATTTTAATTTATGAAAAATATTTAAAAAATTATAATCACCCCATGAAAGGAAATTCAGAACAGGTGAATAGACTCCGCCACACACTAGAACGAAATAAAAACATTTTAGGAACCTACTTCAGGATAGGATATATCATAAATGAACGGCGCTAAAAGGCTCTGATCGTTCGGAACGAGCAACTCTGCCTGAGCGCCTATAGGTGCTGTTCGCTCAGAGTGAGTGTTTATAACTGAGCGCCTAAAGGCGCTGTTCGCCTCAAAAGGTTAACAAAAAGCTATGTTGTTTTAGATTTAGATTTTTATGCTTAACGAAGTTCATACAAAATCTTGCTAAGCATTAGTTCTTTCTTTGTCATCTGTCACTACATGAATTTTTTTTTTCTTATGACTTTTGATGTGTTTGTCCCATTTTAACATTTGGATTGAAATTTCAATACAAAGCATATAACAAAGCTACGAAATATAAAATTAATGCTTTATAAGCTGGATATTTTCCTTTTGGAAGTTTCCACCATTTATATTATACATTTATAAAATAAACGAAAAGAATCACGAAAATTTAATTTAGAGCTAAGAGAGGGAAAATGCACTGAACAAGTAGTAAGAACCAATATCATTTCTGATTTTCTGATCGAATATCCACTTTTTAAAGTCATTAAATTGCATATTCTGTAGTTTTTATTTCATTAAAAGTTTCTCTTCCGCTCCAGAATTCATTTTGAATAAATGCATATCTGAATTCATCAACATGATTTGTCACCTATTCTTTTCCTAAAATACGATTAGAATTACCATATTTATTATTTTGGATAATGTTCTTTATTCATCAGATTATCAATTGCCTTTCGTTCTTTAAAAGCAACATGATGTAATCAATAATTATAAAAAAAAAATTCTTCTTTTTCATAACATTCTACTTTAATATTTTCCTCACAATAACTTCTACTTTAAATTAAAGAGCAAAAGAATTATGCGTTAGATTGTTTATTATTGCTAAGGAAAATTTAAGAAAGGAATAACCTTATTTAGAATGGAAAATAAGATTTTAAAAAATGTATTAAACTGTAAATAATATATACTTGTCTCACTGGGAGCATTCATTCTTCTGAATTTGCCGAATATTGTGTGTCGCAGTTTACATTCTAAAATTTTTTAGATTAACCAATATTTTCCTTATACCGTCAAGACAAAAGGAACTAAATAGTCTTTGAAAATTCAACTAACCTTTATGATACAAAGGATATTCTGTATTAACTTCTTCGCAACACCATTCCTTTACAACAGATCTGGAAAAACAAATGAAACAAAATGAAGAAAAACTTTTGCCTTTCTGCTTTTCTTCAATTTTCCTTCTTCCTCTTTTTTTTTAATGGATATTTTCTTTTTTATATGGAGCCCCAACCTAACCTATATAGCTTCCGATTCAGAAAAGAGCCATTTCACAAAGCAACATTCAATGGTCGATAAAAAGAATCTCTCATGAGAAAAAGTCTATTTAAAAGCAGATAAATTTGCACCGTAGAGTTAACTTCCTCCTGTGTCACGATGTTTCTCTGCCCACTTGCCAAGTTCGATTGCTGTCCTACTCAGAATCTTACAATAAAATGATCATAACAATATTTCTCTTTAAGTTGTTGAAATCCTGTTGACGGTAATAGCTGACATTTCAACAATTAGATGACAGTGCGCTGAGATATAAATGTCTCAAACAGCAGCTACATATTCTAAACCAGCAATCATACCCATCATCTCCTGTTATGCTTTGTGATATAATAATAGGTGATTAGTATTTTCGTCGAGTATTTGTTTCATCTGTAATGCACATTGTTAAGTGCAAACAAAATTTATTCTCTCTTTATTTCTTTTAACATTTGGACTGCCATCGGTCACTCACTTTTAATATGCAAAAAATATAATGCGACTTCGATTTGACTTGTTCGTCAATAAATTTCTCTATATGAAAAAATAACCAAACTACATTTAACAGGGACATGCTACCTATTGAAACTCCGTGCATTGTCAAACTGAATTAACATGGCCATACTG
>JAPMOR010125587.1:580600-599665 GCA_026543865.1 Argiope aurantia
TAAAGCTCCTTTTTTCCTCCTTAGTCAAATCTCGAATATGTAGCATTATTTATTTTAATCCTAAGTTTAGTAAACATCAACAGTCACGGCATTCTCAAAGCTCCAATTTATGCATAAGGTGACAAAGTGCTTTTCAAAATACAATTTCACCTGATATTCCAATATCACACGAGGATTAGCTACAATTTCGACGTATGAATCAGACATTATTTACAAATATATATTTAAATGTAAAAAATTGAATCGTAAACAATGAAAAATTACTGTATTTTGTTATTATGATCAGGAAATTTCTGATAACAAATAAGATTCTACATTTACATGTATTAATTTGAGCTACGAAATTTAGTTGTAGATTATTAATTATTCAGGTAGTAGTTACTCAGAGTGTGTGTATATTTTTGGAACACACCACATATTTTGTATTATTTGTATCGCTATCTCTAAAGCTAAGATTCCATGCAAATGTCACCCTTAACTGCAATTTAAATAAATATAAAATTCTTCGAAATCTGTTTATTTGATATCTCTGACATTTGAATGAATACATCAAATATGTTATTATCCAAAATTTGTAACCTTATTGATGGTTAAACAATGTATTGAAGTCATTTACCCAAGATGAAAGCAGTCTTAAATTTTTCCTGATCTCTTAGTCTCGACTTAAATTAAGATAAAGGCAATTCTAGTCACGTAATCAGCATCTTGAGTAACGAGAATGAATTACAAATTTATTAAATGCCTATTTTACGCCCCTTGAACGGAGATTGTTTCGACCACCCGATCAATTACACATATCCTCAAGATTTCTCATCCATCTCCTTTCTTCAGGCTGACCTTGCTCTTGGAGTGATTTTCTTTTATTGAGAAGTATTGTAACCAAGTTTGCTTGAGTTGGCTGTATCCGGAAATATGTCTGCAAGATGGATGTATTTTCTTATCAAAATTCGCGTTGAGGTAAAAAGGAATATTTTCAAAAAATATGATAAATCGTTTGGTGAAGTGCAAGAAGCTACGCGTTTAAAAATAAATCACCGATTTGAAAAGGATTTTGAATAAGGTGTCAAAATAGTGGATATCGTGATCTATTACTTTATCTTAATTCTTTAAATGGAAAATTTTAATACGTTGTACAGCATATTAGTCGCTTGCTAGTGAGAGAAGGATAATATACTGTCAAGAACAAATTCGTTAAGTATTCGCATAAAAGATTATTTATCTTTTTTTTATTATTCTTTAATTAGCCACCTTTAGCTACTAACCTAACGTATTGATAATGTTAATTCACTTATGCAAGCCAATTTTGAAATTTTAAAATTATTTAATTTTTAGAAAGTTTAAGATGATAATTTCTACAAAAGACCAAGAAGGGATTTCAAAAATACAAGTAAAAGGAAACTTACGTTGGAAATATATTAGCAATTGAACTAAATTTTTTACATGAAAAAAAAAGAAAATTAATTTGGATGAATGTCTTCATCTAATGAAGTTTATGGCTCCTGCAATCACATTCGATCTTTAAAATTGTGTTTCGTAAAAAACAAAACAAAAAAAAATGTGAGAATTAATGAAGTTCATTTTTTATTCCGGCTATGTACATTTTTAATTTAACACTTTTAACGCTACCGACGAGATATCCCGTCTTTCAGATACTTCCAATTACACGTTTCTGTAGGCTAAAATTTGTCTCTTATGCCAGTTTGAAAAAAGTAATGGTATTCTTTAGATATGTATTAGAAAATTCAACTTATCTAAACTGGCATAAGAGACAAACTTTAGTCCGGAGAAACCTGTAATTGGAAGTATCTGAAAGACGAGATATCTAGTCGGTAGCGTTGAAAGTGTTAAATTACAAAAATGGCACAAAATTTAGCAAACTATAAATTGCATGCTTAAACTAATTAGTGAATCTTGCGTTCATATTTTTAAAAGTTTCAAAATTATTTTCTAAAAATTTCGAAATTAAAAAATTTATTAATTATATTTGTTCTTAGTTATCCCTGGATAAGGAAAAGAATGGAATTCTGTGCGAGATGTTGCATTTTCTTTTCTTATAGCTTAAATGACTTCTGGTTCATGCATATTTAGAGTCCCAATTACCAAATGTCCACATACCTCTCGCAAAATATATTTAAAATTCTTTTATGAAATTTAGTAAGAGAGAAAAGCTGAAAATTCCCTCTTTTATATATGTTTATGGTATATCACGACATTTCATTCATCTTATAATTCTTTAGATTTTGATTGGATTTTAACTGTATCTTTAACTGATGCTAAATCATTGGGATAATAAGGGAATTGGAAAATGAATGTTTATTAATATTTAGTAGCATCATTCTGTTGAATTAACCTGACAATTTCAGATTTCTTTTACTTGGCTCAGTTTAGCCAAAAAAAATGACTTAAACTTCACAGCTAACTCAACTAAATAAAAAAAGGCTTCCGTGACAGTCCTCAGTAAGTAATTAAAAGAATTTTGTTTTCATCTTATAGTATCGTCGTGGATCGAACGAACCAGGAAATTTCCTTTTGCGAGACAATAAAGACATCTCTATTACTAATACGTGCGTGCGTGCGTGTGTTACTGCTCTGCAGGCCAGACTGTTTGACCTGGAGATAATGAACTTGACATATATATACTTTGGAGGATGGGTATGTCCACATCGGAGCGAATTTTTTATAATCTTAATGAATTTAAAATTAAGCGAAATTTTGGCGTTTTTCCGCGATAACTTTAAAAATTATTACACATCAAAAATAATTTTTGCATCATCTTAAAAAAATATAGCTTTATAAAGACACCAATTTTTTGCTGCATGATTTAAATTTTTTTTAAATAATTAAAAAAATATTATTGTATAACAATATATTTCATTGCTGTTACTAATATTTTATCCTGCATATGCTTTTTTTTTCTTTGTTCGTGATCAAGATTTGAAGAATTGGTTTATTTTGCCATATAAAGCAGGTTTCAGCATAAAGCATGCTTTTAATAATTTTTTTTTGAAATTTCATTATATTCTCAATTAAGGTTTAAATTCAAAATCAAGTAATAGCAAAACATTTTAAAAGTGCCCGATTTTTAAAGTCTTCTGCTATTTCATGTGATAAAATTAGAAGTATAAAGACAGAAGATTAGAGAAATTCAATAAACAAAGCAGTTTAAGATCTCTCAAATAATATGAGTTAAATATCTATCAAAATTTGAAGTCTAAATTAAATTTACTAAGTAAGCCATTAAGATCAAGTTACAAAAAATATTTAATTAAATTCTTGAACTACCCTTAATCCCAGCAAATCAATTGTTCACCAAAGAAGGCTAATCTATAATAAAAATTGAGCTGTTTCATTCATTTATTAGATTAAAATCTTTTTGGTTACTTAAGGGCTATTATAGAACAGACATTGCAATTCTGAAAAGAGGAGTATTGATAAGAACGACACCTGAACTAGCCTCCACTGTTCATATCTGTGTATAACTCCAGTGTTGGACACTAAGAATACATATAATTTGTACCAGGTTCATATACATATCGATATTTTGCTGAATATCTTGAATCTTGTCTTAATATAGCATCGGATCTTGTCTTAATATCGCGACTTCATTACTCTTCATAGGTCATGGAGATCCTTAATGAAAGAAGAAGAAAAAAGGTTGGGGGTGGAGGACGATTGTCGTAACATAACATCATTATCACCCGTGATCTGGGCGTCCTGGGTTCGGGCATGGTTATTCTTCTCCCTGTGTTCTATCTGTGAGGTGTGTGAAAGAGCCCCCTGTAAAAACGGGTTGTGCAAGCGAGTGTGTGAGTGTCATCTTCATATGAGCTAGAAGTCAGACTTCTGCCTTTGGGTGCTCAGGAGTCCTTACCCTCAGAAGCTAATGCACCCCTTTACCGTTGTAACGCGGAAAAGACATCATCATCATTATAATCCATCCTTCGTAGTGTAGAATCCAATGACTGACCCAGTCAGTTTCTATGACTTTCCAGTCGCAATTTCGACATCACCTTCAAAAGTAATTGAAAATGAATATTTTTATAGGATTTAGAATTATTATTATTTTTATATTTAGAACTGGTCCTAAATCTCAATTTCTGCAATCGATTAATCAAATTATCCTCGTAGAAGAGACATGTCTTCATGTAGGTTTGGGCCCCAATTCCATCGAAGTTCCTTTGCGTATTTGATTTCCATTCTCTGTAAAATATAATTGATAATCAATTGCCCTCACGTTTTCAGACATCAAAATGGGGCGTTAATCTAAAAAATAAAAATCAATTGAATCATTCTCTATTTAAAATGAGCGAGATTTATTTCTGGGTAATCTGAAAGCTATTGTTTTAACGCAGGTTTTAAACAAGGCAAACACTGTCATTACTTATTGAAATCTCTATCTCTTGGAGACATCGAGGTCGTGTGTCTTAAAATTACACGAAAACAGTGTGCTGTCTTGAAACATTTTTTCATAACCAGTCAATCGGATTTCCTCTATTATTAATACCTAAACTTGAGCATGTGATTTTAATCAAAAAGAATCTTAAAACACGTGCGAGTTACTGTCACAATTTTAGTGACAATCATTATTCCGTATCAACTCATATCTCGTGACAGTCATTATTTTCCGTAATCACTAACTTTAAGGAAAATGTAACAAAAGAATATGCATTTTATGTTACAATTCTTCCCATTATCCTTTTATAAAATGACAACAGAATACCGTTTTAAGAAAAGGGGAGCTGTTACAAAAACGTGACGTTTAATGATAGCTTTTTCATGCAAATTTTTAGTCGTACGTAACAGCTGTTGATAAGCCAGACTGAACAGAAAGGCATGAATTCTCTGTGCCATTTACCTGTCTTCTTCCTACAAAAGGGTATTAAAAAGAATAGTATGCGTAAATAATCAAGAAAAATAATCAAAATTGCATTTTGCATATTTTTACAATGTGTAAATAATAAAAATATCATAAAGTAATGATTACAGTTTCGCCACAAAGGTTACTAGCATAATAACTTGCATCAACCTGCAACTCGCATCGAACTTCATGAATCCTTTATTCTTTTTTGAAATGCAGTGGAACTAATCTAATCCAAATGTTTTTAATTCAAATTCGTTGGTTGTTCAAATTTTTATTCTGCTTCATAAAATTTTCTTCAAACATGATAAGATTTTTGTCCACAAATCGCATTTATTTTCTTTAATTTATAGTTAAAGCAAAGCTATAAAAATTCTTTTCTTTTTTAAATGTTTTCGTTAGCTAAATAATGTCCGTAAATTGTGTCTTCTATGATCGAAAATGGATAATTAGTAAGGTACTTAATTTTTTCGTGGACTTTACGACTATATAAAGCCTTAAATTTAAAAAATAATAATAAAGATTTCTCCTTGTCCAGAAAATTTTAAATGTATTAGATGGTAAATTCATTGTTTATTATGAAGTTTTATTGTACAATTATTTTATTCCAACAGCTGCTTTTAAAAATGGTAACTTTTTATTTTCTCACATACGAAGAAAAGGTGCAAAGAAAAGATAATGTAATCGTTGAAAAATTGAAACTTGAGATTTTGGCGTATCTCTGAATTCAGATCTCCTTAAGTCCGAAAAACATGTTTTTGGAATATGTCTGTCTATGTGTCACTACGATAACTCAAAAATACTTTCAACTAGAAAATGGATGAAATTTGACAGATGAAATTTGGTATATAGTCTTTGCACCAAATTTGTAGATTTCTGTCAAATTTTAAACCAAATCCGTTCAGAGGAAGTCTATTTGTCAAACTACCTTAATTTATGTTAACAGGATAATTACAAAGTGAAGAGAGCTAGATGCATAAAATATAGTACATTAATTTAACGTCTAAATTGTAGATACCTTTTGAATTCGGAGCCAACTCTGCCATGGGGTTGATTATCTGACGATCTGTACTTTCACATGCATGTAAAAGCGATAATTCAAGAATTCCATGACCTAACTATATGAAATTTGGTATGTGATTTTTCTAACAACAGTTGTAGTTCTGACTCATTTTTGTTTCGGAAAAAAGAAACCCCAAATACACATTTGGTGTTCTCGTGCTTGTGTAATAATCACATTCCAGCGATTAATCACCAAAGATCGACAGCTTGATTCATGCAAAAGATTGATATTTTGTAATCATTGTTCGCGAATGTAATTTTTACACAAGAACCGAATTTTTTTACTATACTACAGAACACACAAATCTCATGTGTGAAACTCCAAAAATAAAAATCAGTGCTCTCTTGATATTCATGATCTTTGGTGAAAGTTCGCAATTTTATGCAGAGATTGAGGAAAGCATTTTTATTCGAGAGTGCGAGAGAAAGTATAAAGGTGACCACTCCCGATGGTTTCATTTGAGTACGTGTGTTTGTTTGAGGAAACATAACTATATGAATTTCATAATTCATTTAATTTTAATAGTTTGGATAACTGTTAAAAGTGTAATCAACTAATTAATTTGGTTGATAAGTAAAATTACAATTATATACGTTTAATTTTAGAACATCTCCATATATATATATATATGTGTGTGTATACACGACTAGTAATTTATTTGATAAATAAAAACCACTTAACTTTCGTTCGAATGTCTCTATTTTTGCCCCTTTTTATCTTTTCGGCTTTATTTGATGATTTTCTTCAACTATTTGTTAAATGTATATTAGAAGTGTTGCGAACAATAAAAATGTGGCAATTGTATGTATAACTAAACTGAAATTTTAAGAAGTGTCGCCAATTTAGGTACCCTTTAAAAATTTTTAATTAAATCATTTTATTTCTTCAAAGTAATAAAAATGTCGAAGCATTCTCATTATTTTGATTCTGTATCTCGGGAAAATTTTTACTGCATTTAAAAAGGAAGAGTTTTACTGCAAAATTCAAAAGAAATGATTGATTAACCTTTTTAAAAGTTTGTCGGATTTATAAATTAAGCTTTAAAGCAAGATGGAGATTTGACTTTAGATAATTTCAAGAGAACAAACAACATTCCTTCTTAGCAACAAAATGATTTCACTGACTTTAAACTTTTCTTCAGATGATTAATGAGTAATAAAAGAAAAAGCATTTTATTCATATTTATATTCTAAACTACAATGAGGAACAACAATGTATCATTATTTCATTCGGATAAGAACATTTTATTCGTAGTAATAAAACTTTTTTTCAGTATCAATATATTGTGTATTACTTTCCTTAATAAGTAAATGATTTATATTTTTAAAAAATATCTTTAATATTCGTAAATTACATTTTAAATAGTTGAACCAATGTATCTTTGGTTTACCAAGTAAACTTAGCTGACTTTGAGAAGAGGAAATAACAATAAAAATTATATTTGTCTAAAGTTTTAAATAAAAGAAAAATGGATTTAAAAAGGGATACAGAGATGGGAAAAAAGGACAACTTTAAACTAAAAATTGCAAAGATTTTATTGTCAATATATAATAATTTTAACATTTTTATATATTTAATTAATAACTAAATGATGCTTAATATTAATAAATAAATCAATAATAATTATATTTTTAATTTTAAAAATAATAATTATCATAAATAGTTAATAAACAAAAAGTATTCAGCACTACTAATTAAATTTTTATGATAGCATAATTACTTACTTTGTTTACTTATTTTCTCTGCTTTTTTAATTCATAAATTTTACAGCAGTTAATTCCTGGAAGAAATTAAGGGGTTTAAATAAATTATTAAGAACACTGATGGCATAAGATAAGGATTTTTAAAAATAGCCAATATAATTCAGAAAAAAGATAATATTTTATAATTTTTAGCTTTGATCTCGAGCTAACCAAAATAAATTCGAATTACAGATGAAGCTTTAACCTTGCATAAATAGAAAATTCAAAGGACAATTCAAAGGAAAAATTCTATAAACTACAAGTTCAGTATTAAAAATGTAGTAATTCAACTGGTTCACCATGAATATAGTCTTGTACACCTTTTTTCAGACGGAAAAACAGTCGATTAGCAGTTTTAAAAAGTGAGCACTAGAGTGAGTGTGCACTAGTAGAGCACTAGTGTACTCACTGAGTGATTTAGAACTTTAATTTTAAAACATGACGCCAGTCTATCTTTAGCTAACTTGAAACAAACATCCGTCGCAGCAATAAAACAGTTTCACCGTAAGTATAATTCCTTTCCTCAGGTGTTCTCCGAGCAACTCCTCTGCTGCCACTGGTCTCCTTGGTGCTCAAGATAAATAATTGACAATTAAAAAAAGAAAGACCGGCCACTTGTGGAGAGCAGAGAGGAGTGCTATTGAGAGTAGAGATTTATTTCATTTCGAAGCCCTAACAACTCTACATGAGGCACAGGTCAGCATGGAAGGAGAGAAGATGATACAGTACAGGTCAGAAACTTTACTTCTGCCCTCGGAGTTTTGACCTCAATTCATAGAGCAACTACATCTCTTACCTTTCTTTAGTCACTCGTTCCGAGGCATCCAACTTTGACAGTAGTGGTTCTCCTCTCCCAACCCTGATTCCTCTGGATACCTGTTCATCTTGTGAGCTATTGTTGATGAACATTGCTCCCCTCCTGCTCACTCCCACTCCTTCACTTCCATGTGCGTCTCGAGGTCGGATAACCAGCATCTTGCTCTTCATGAAGGTAAGATTGACTTCTCGATTATCCGAAACATTTTGCTAAATGACCTATTATTGCTTGAGACAGGGGGATCTTTAAATTGAACCAGGATTAAATGTGACAGTTGACATTAGAAATTGACAGGCTTCTATCAAGAGTAAATAATTAGACTAGAAACTGAGTCTCTTAAGCAACTAAAATCATTCTTTTTCGATGTATTTTATAAAATCGGATCACATAATGTATAAATCCACTTGTGGTCTTTTTCAATAGTAATGCACTGATCCATTCATTTCTAGAAGGGTTAATTTGGTTTTCAGGGAAATTTCCATTGTTATTTTCCTTTCTACATTTTATAAAATGAGATCACTTTGAAAAATTTTTTATCGTCTTATCAATGTTAAATGCCGACATTAAACATTGTCTGGTTTCTATCAAGAATAAATAGTTAGGCTAGAAATTGAATATCTCAAGGAACTAAAACCATTCTTTCTAGATGTATTTTATAAAATCGGATCACATTATAAATCCATTTGGGGTCTTTTTCAATTTTTAGAAAGTTGTAAATTCAAAAATTAAGTTTACAATTACATTCAAGCATTCGTGGATATTCATATTCATGCAATGGAACAGAGAAATAGTAAATCTTGATATTAAATATTGATCCATTCATTTCTAGAAGGGTTAGTTTGTTTCTCAGGGAAATGTCCATAATTATTTTCCTTTTTATTTTTTTATAAAATGAGACCACTTTGAAAATTCTTTCATCTTCTTATCAGTGTAATAATCTTTGTGTTTGTATCAAATATATGCGGTGAATATCGAAACATAGAAATTTCCATATAATTCAACATTTTTCCAATTTACGATGAGTTAGTGGTGCTTAATTTTCCTGCGCTAGTTATTTAAAATCTTTAACGTAATACAACTCTATCAGTTATTGTTCAATTAAATCCTATAAAAAATAATTACAGCTATTTGGAATAAAGAATTTTAAATATATATCAAGATGTATCAACTTGAGTGATTAAGATGTTAATAAAGCAACTTATTTAACAAAAATAGCAAAAATAACTTATTAACAACTTAATATACAAAAATCCTTTTCATATATCGAATATTCAAGTGATTTCTGTAATAGCATTATATATAAGATAACTACAATTGCATCTTTTTCAATAAAAAGGCAAATTTTTAAAGGCAAAACAATTTCCCAAATTTACCTAATTACGCAATTTTATCTAACACAATATAGTACTTGAGTTGTGTATATGGATATTTATTCTCACTGTTTCATTAGTAACCGAAATATTTCTTCCACATCCGTCTAATTTTGTTGCGATAATTTGTGTAACATTTATAAAGCATGATAATTTATATTGCATGATGTATATAATCCTTTTCATATATCGAATATTCAAGTGATGTTAGTTATCATGACACAGAAGTCATCTATATTTGTAATCAATAACTGTTGCATGGGAATTTAATCAAAATTGGTCTTATTATGGATGACTTGTATAATTAATCGTGGTTTATTTGTTTGTAGTATTTTTGAAAATCTCAAATTATTGTTGTTTTAGATTCTGCATCTTATAATTTTGTATTAATTGTGCTAATTTAATTGCAGTTTCACTTAAAATTAACTATAACGTATGACCAAAACTGTATATATTGTTTACACATCAGAGACACTTTTTTTATTAAATTCATATATGTTTTTATTAAATTCAGTGTTTATGCGCAATTAATATTTATTACCAAGAGTTTTACATATATTTTTGACTTTTCAACAAAGCTTTTGTTAACGTAATTAAAATATATAATGATGGAAAGAAAGTAATGATTATAGTAGTAAATCATTTTCCCATTCTTATCAATGTATGCAGCATTTTAATTGAATGTCAATCAGGAGACTTGAATGCGCATCAACAGTAATGTATTGTTTAGAGAAAGTGCAGTAAAAATTTCATTATTTTTCAAAATTTAATCGTTGGGATTGCTCATGTATTTTGTCTTCAAACTATATTTATCCATCAACAGTAAATTATATAATGCATAATGTATTGTGTATTATATAGTGGTGAATAATAAACAAACAACAGAAGCTACATTCATTGAAAGCAACAATATGATAATAATATGTAGTTATTTTTCCCCACCACAATTAAATGGCTGAGAATGCTCAAGTTTATCGTTTTAAAACTATATATTTCTCTCTCTTGCTTTTAATTTTTGAAACGTTTCAGTTGGAAAATTACTTGTAGTGAATGAACCTTAAAGAAATATTTAAATGGGAAAAAATGAAAATGCTCTTGTAACCTGAATCTTATTTAAAAATATATAAATAATTCTAGAAGAATTATTATCGATGTATTTTCTCTTTGATTCATTGATTTTTCAAAATGAATTATTCTATGAATTCTGACTTCAAGCCATAGAAAAAATACTTGATTTTATTCATTATCATTTACTGCAATTCTAGATTTAAAAAAAGCAATAAATTAATGATGGGTAAATAGTTTTGGTTTGAATAAAATATAGCACTTTTGATACTATTATATTTTTTAAAAAAATTTGCGCAGCGTGGCGTTCTAATGAGAACGTTTCTGAGTCTCAAATATGAAATTATAATAACTAAAACTATTTCAATTAATATTCTGAAAAATTAAAAAAATATATATGCTGTACTATTAAATTCTGATCGTACAATATTCTTGAAAGATTTAAAAAATAAAAAAATATACTTAGAATTGACAGTTAAACAATAATTCACATTTTGCAATACTTCTTCATATGTGTTGATAAAATTATTCTATAATATAGCATAAAGCAGCTACATTGCCTTGGTATATTGATTAATTTGTAGGATCTTCTAATGAAATCAAAAGGCATTTAGAGCTAGTGTGATACAAATTAAGTATATAATTCCTTTAACATTAGATAAATTTAATTTGCTCAATTAATTTATTTGATTAATAAATAAAAAAATCAAAATACACTATTTTGTGTGAGATAAGGAACTCAAGCGTTTAAGTGTCTGTCTTATTGAAAAATTAGTCAGAACTGCCTACATAACTTCATGCAAAGATTGATGAATTTGGTAGAAAGTATACTTCCCATAGACCTAGAAAGGGCTAAAAGATACATAAGTTTTTGAAACGGATTTGGAAATTTTTGAATTCGGTTAACTAGGACTGTTCCTATATAGTCATTCCCTCTCGAAACCTCCGTGTCACAAGAAGACATTTGGAGAAACTGGTTTAACAGCTTATAGAGTTTAACATGGAACTAAGACTTGAACGTGTGACCAGCTTGTCCTGAAGCCGTCTCTATACAACAACATAACATAATATTAAACAGAATAACTGAAAAAGTTATATTAATTAATTAATTGATGCATATGCACAGTTTTGTTTGTTACTTATAAATGTATTGGAATAACAAATGCTATTTTATCTAGCCAAATTGAGCCAGTTATTAAAATGATTCTTTTCCAACCCTAGAAATATTGCAAGTTTTCTTATATTAACAGCTTCAGTTTAAAAACAGTTCAATTGTGTTCTTATATGAATTAATCTATGACACACATTTGAAATCTTACTCATTTTCTTTGTTCGAAATGTATATCTGAAACTATGAATGTAAAGCCAAAGTGAGATTCTTGCGAAAATTATGTCATACTAATCCCAAAAATGTTTCCAATTATTTTAGAAAAACAACTTTAATTACTAATTACTCAGAACTTTATACGTACTTCCTCAGCACGATTAAGACATTCTAACAAAGTAATCGTACATAAAGGAAGAAAATCCAAAATCTTTCTAGTTTATTAGCATTTTGAGGCAGTTTTGGGGTTTAATCCATTTTTCTTCCTTTTTGTCTGTGGTTAATAAATAAAGCGCACTGGGATCAAGTCTATTTCGCATGCAAATCTAATTTCAAATTCACATGAATTTCTAACTAATTTTTAATAAAATAACAATTCTTCTCATTTCTAATAATGAAGCTGTCAAATTCATTAATTAATCCTGATTTATTATTATCGAAATTATTACGCTAAAAATAAAAAATAAAACAAATAATAGATATAAATAAGTAATCTGAAGACCACAATGGAAAAGAAATGTTTTATGTATGTATCTTTGAAAGAATTATTCCTTTTTTAAATGTAATATCTTTAAACTATTCTCCAAACGCAAATATATTTGAAACTTACAAGCCAAATAAAATTACTAAAGCATATTAGATCTGAAATTATACTCTTAATTTCATCAAAAAATTAGTTAACATGTGAGTTCCTAATTTATGTTGAAATAAGCTTCATATTTCATCCAGGAAAACTACCAGTGTATATGTACTTCTAAATAGCATAATATATGCCATTATGATAACATAATACGTGTTTAACTTAAAAGGATCACTATACAAGAAATAAATTGTACACTTTTATTAATCAGACTACATGAAGGGATGACGGATATTTTAACTTAGATGGATTTTACTTTTTGCTTTTTTGGTAACAGTTTGTTTCTAGATTGTAGAATGTGCAATCTAATTGGTATCTATTCCGAAGTATATCTGCAAAATGAAAATTATGTTAGACATGAAAATATAATTTTATTAACAAAATGTACATGAAATGACAGAGAACTTGCAAGAAGTTTCAAATATCTTCTTCAAAATATGTTTTTCAAAAGTAATTATGATGTTGTCTTTAAAAATATAATCAAAATATTTAAATATTTATATTTTTGCAGAACTTTCTAATTTGCAGGAATACTGGTAGTATTTTAAATAAATTTTAAGACCATAAACTAGATGTTTGCATTAATACCATGAGAGCATTCATATAGAATATGTAAATTGCTATGAAATTGAGTTTACAGAATGTAAAAATAATTTTCGATGTATTTAATATCAGTGATATTATATTTTATTATATATATATATATATATGTATGTGTGTGTGAAATATAAAAGTAATTTTTTATACTTTTGCACCGTTTCTTACGGCTTTTCGCAAAAAATTACATTTATGATATCTTTAAAAATATATTGTAAAAAAATTACTAAATATTGCCCTTTCTATTCTTATTCCTAATTTTTTTATAATAGATGGAGATTCTATTCCGTTAAAACTGAAAGAGTATTTAAACCATTCATTTCATTTCGTATTTTATTTGGAGGGCCATAAACGTTTTTATGAATAAATATAACTTTTTATTTTCTTATTTTCGATGTAATTTTAATCCCATCGCACTTATTTTTTCTTTCGATTTACGTAGAAATCTGAATCTATAATTTTGTCACATGAAAACTGGGATATCATACCTTTTTTACATTGGTAAAAAAAACGAAAAAAATAACAAATTATATAAATTAATGGAATAACGCTTATAATGTTTATAAATTTTAATAGCATCTAATATTTTATCAAGAATGTATAACTCTTTAATTAAGATAGTTTTCTTTAATGATTCTCCAATAAAAAAATTTTGATTTTGATTTCTTACATTTCATTTAAAAAATGGATGTTCATTGTTTAAAATGTCATAAAATATTCAAATTTAATAATATATTTTAATCTGAATTTCAACAATTTAGCTATTTTAATATTTTGGATTCGTGCTATTCTAACAGGACACTTGGAATGGAGTCAAAATTTTGGATTCTATTAAATATAGGTTTTTATATATAAAATGTGCTTTTATCTTTACTCTCCATATTTAGTGTATACTTTTCACTTATTGTTATACAATAGCAGTGGTAAAATATTTTTCCCTATGCTATTCAATTTTTAGATTTATAAAAGATAACGTATGTACTCCATGTTCCCTATAACTGATCACGTTCGAAATGATATATTTATTGCGATGGTTGCCATTTAAGGAAATTTAAAAACAAATATTACAAATGATTGATTTTATCTTTTTTAAGCAAATGGAATGGTATGACTTCTGAAGTTCATGTGACTTAACCATTAGGCAAAATAAGACCATAATGCAAGATGATGATTTTTAGGCTAGAAGATTCTTCTGTAATACTAAATTATATTCGCATTAATAACATATCTCCAAAGTCTTAAATCAGGAACTGACTATATTTCCATACTAATAATAAAAAAATACATTTTAAGATCTACTCATTATCATAATAGTTGTAGAATAAAAAATACTCGTTTTATTCTTGCTGAGACCCAAATCAAAAAAGAAAAATTGCTTCCACCCCTAAATAAAAAATACATTATTCCCGTGAATGTAATTGATAATTTCCTTCATTAAATCATTTTGTGATGTTTGAAAAATTAATTAAAAAGTGGGTTCTCGAAGTGGAAGCCCGAGAATTGAACTGGAATAATAGTTTAAATATTCGGAATTTGTAAAAGGATTTATTTTATGCATGTAATGCTCTATCAGGCATATAAGCAGATAATTGTCTCTAAATCACAACTACATTCCTTTACTTCATTATTAAGCAGAAATTAAGTTTTTCCTAAAGTTCTTTGTTAAAATCATGACCAGAAATTCAAGTAACATGCTCACCATAGCAATGCAAAATTGTGAGTGGGGGGGGGGGGAATACGTGGGAAAGCATTTAAATCTTATATACATTCTAGAAGTGTTTACCAAAATATAGCTAAGGAAGTATTTGCTTTTAGCACCTAATTTTCAAGTGATACTGCTACATATTATGGAACAGTTAAACTTATAGAAATTAGACCTAAGAAACGTGCGACAGCAAGATTCCCATACAGTTCAGAAATTAAATTTAATAAATGCAGATAAATTAAATACATGCATCAATGTGCGATTCTTCCTACAAGCTTAATAAGTCTGTTATGTCATCAACTAAATTACAACATGAACAGCAGGGGAAAATTTTCTGTTTCTCTCTTTTTCTCAATTCAAACTTACTATTTCTCGTTCCTGTGGATTTACTTTGGTAATAATTTTAGTATTCGATACTGATTATTCTTTTCTGAGACCTGAATTTTTTCACTTTTTGGATGGAATATTGCTTTTCTGTAATATGAGCTCCTAGTAATGAACAACAATGATGTTCTCCTTCTGATCATAAAGATTCAAAATTCAATTTCCTCTCCGTTTCTCACTCGATACTCTTGGAAATTGGATGTATCTAAAAAAGATCTGTATGAATGACTTGATGTTACATAATGAATGTACACATAAATTTTATTGTATAGCGTATTTGGAGTGTTTTTTGACATTTTGTTTTCAATGCTTTCAATGATTTAGATGTATATTACAGATTTCTTCATAACTAGCGTGTTGTTTTATAAAGATCGAAGCATGAAATTTAATGTGTTATCAGCATACACACTTAAATTTTATTGCATAAATTGTATGGATTAACTACTGAAATTCTTTGTATGATATTACATTAAGAAATTGGATTATTAGTCTGAAATATTGACTATATATATAATGTGTATCAGTGCATTACGGTTAAACAGTTAAATGTCAGTGTTAGATTCCAAAGGATGATTTCATTCTCCCTTCCCCCCCCAAAAAAAAACTAGAGTATTTTTGAAATATTTGTACACTGGCTCATAACTTTAAATAAAACATCGATTTAATGAGAAATAATCAGAATAATTTTACGATTTGTTGTCATTAGCGTACATTATTTATAAATGTTTCTTACAAACTTGAGTAATTTGAGATGAATTACATTATTTTCATATGCAAAAATAATTTTAAACTTTAATGTTTTAGTTGCCATGTACCTCCTCCAAATTAGCAACAATAAAATAAGTTTCGACATTAGCCGTCCAGCTGAAAGCAGAGTAATTGGTGTTATAAACTCATTAATTACCTTTCTACCAATTGAAGGTAATTTACTTCATCAAAGTGTACTCGATTTCCCATATATTTATAGTTTTATAAACTTGGAAAATAAAATATAAAATCCAGATTTATGAGGCTAGACACGATAAATTCATTATTTTTTTAGTGAAAAAAAAACTCTGCCTTGTCCCTTTCCCATCGTAACTATAGCATCAAAAACGAAAATATATTAAGTGAAAGTCAATGTAGGAAATGTCTTACGGCTATTTATATTATTCTCGCAAGCATATAACTGCATCATAACTGCATCCAAATTGCCATATTATAAATGACACAGAGATCAACCAATCTTCCTTCAAGGAGCTGTTTGTGCAACTAACCTTTGATTCCATTTTGATAAATCAGTGCTGATTCACAATACTTTGTATGCTACTGTCAAATGTCTTACCTTTGCAAGCAACAAAGTTGTTTCGCTTGCACTTAAATATATTAAAGAATTGCGGAATGTATATTTCACGTAGATGAAGCTAGAATGAAATTCTTGTTAATCTACTTATTGCTTTAAATATTTTTCGTAATATTGCATAAATATTTAGGAATAATGTGTCATCTTAACCTTATGCAAACTCGTTTCTTTGAATTTGAAAATAAAATTATATAGATTGATTACCATCTGATATGTGATGTTTTTCATTTTCCTATTTTATTCACGGATTATTAACGAAAAATTAACAATTACTCTGCATCTTTACTCCTTTATGAATAATTACTTCTAAAAATTTTATAATTGCAATTTAGCCGTGATTCTACGTGTATTTAATTATTGTTTAGTATATTAATATAAGGTTGGGAGTTTTTCTTTCTGATCGAAGTCTAGAAAATCAATAAATTTATCATTATGCCATTATACTTAATATTTTTTACTATCCCGTTCTAATGCTAAAACAAACCAAATATAATTTATTCTAATAAGAACACGTCCCAACACTCAAACTTATTACATGGTCTAAATTCTCAAAAAAAAGTTATATGCTCTGCTCTATAAAAATTATTTCATGTATATAGTTATGTCTTATTACAAAAGACTTCATAGCCCCGAAGCAGAGAACAATATTTAAATAAGATAAAATATAGATAATAAGAATTAAGAATAAATTAAAATTTTATATATCTATATTGGAAGCAATTCAAATTGTGTTTCTTTCTACAACGGTTTTGCCACACATTCTACGGCAACAAAATGATCATTTTCTTTAGATGAAACATATATGAAAATAAAATAATATATTTTGCATTAAATATAATACAATTCGGAATGCCAAAAATACTATAGAATATTTTTGCATTAGGCCTCAGAGCAGACGCAAAGTTAGCAAAATGATTTTTGCTTACCCCATTAAAAATACTTGATTCTTCAGGAGATTTCTGAAGGTTTCCTTTTCCTCTCGAAGAAGTTATTGTCATTTTTTCTGATTTCGAATTGTCAGGATGTACCCTACCCCTCTTAGAAGTTCTGAAACAGTTCACTGAAACACCTTGTATATTAGAAGGAAGTGAAATTCATATAGGCGTCTTTTCGACGTTTTAAGATCTTGTATCACCCTGATGTGCTTTTGTACTATGTCCTAGTGTTGCAACGGACCAATTTTTTTGTAATTTGGACACAATCCAATTCCTGAACGCATTACAAGGACTAAATTATAGAAACATTTTCAGCTCTCTGCTATAAATATATTATAACACTAAGATTAAGGATTAATAATTAAAGTTAAAAAAATATAATAAAAACTAATGAATTTTTCTTACCCCATCAAAAATAATTGGTTATTCAGAAGATTTCTGAAGGTTTCTTTCTCCTCTCGAAGATGTTCTCTTCATTTTTTTCTTCTCATGGTGATGATGATGATAGTAATACCACACTGAAATGGGGTAAGTTACTTAAGATTTTTTCTCTCAAGTAAACTCGCACCATTTCAGAGTAGTACATTATCGCCGGCAATTCATGATGCAATCAGGTGACCTAGGTGACCAGGCAGCTGTGCTGCATTAACTGTAAGTTTTCACAAATGAAAGGAATAATTTAATATATAAAATTATTCTGCTAATATCAATTATTCGGTAATATATATATAGAAGAAAGTGAAATTCATATAGAAGTCTTTTCGACGTAATAAGATCTCTATCAACCTGATGTGCTTTTCCCCTACGTCCTACTGTTGCTACTTACCAAATATTATTTTTGATAATTTGTACACAATCCAACACCAGAATACATTACAAGGACTATATTATAGAAACGTATTTAGCTCTCTGCAATATAGCTATGAAAAATATATTATAACACTAAATTAAGGATAAATAATTAAAGTTTTAAAAATCTATTAAACGCAGATGAATTTTCGTTTGCCCCATCAAAAATACTTGATTCTTTGGAGATTTCTGAAGGTTTTCTTTTCCTCTCGAATAAGTTCTTACCATTTTTTCTTCTTCTCATGATGATAGTACATACCACGCTGAAATGGGGTGATATGCTGAGTTTTTTCTCTCAAGCAAATTGGCACCATTTCAGAGTAATACATTATCACCGGCACTTCATGATGCAGTAAGGTGACCTAGCAGCTCTG
>JAPMOR010125588.1:0-15764 GCA_026543865.1 Argiope aurantia
GAAACATTTTACAAAGTTTTTGCAGATCATTTACATATTCATGCCGTTATTGTAACTAATTTTCTCGTGTATTTTATAATTGGTATGATAACTTTTAAATTTAAGAAAATTATAAGTAAGTTATTTATTTAATTTTTTTAATAATCGTTTTGTTTCATGAATTATATAAAGTTATAATTTAGTAAAAGTTAAAAACGTTCCTTTTCAGGAAACAATTATAAAACATTATAGAAAAGGTATATAAATTTTCGAGTTCTATCAATGTATTAACTTGAATACTAAAAAAAAATTAAGTGATCTTCGATGACTAGATGTTAAGTTAAAAACTTTATATTTATAACATTAACTTTATATTATATACATTATATTTATAACATTACTTTATATGTATAACATTTACCAGCCATTCTCCATTAGAATTACAGTATCGATTCCGTCAATTTTTATTTGATAGGAAGATAAAAGGCGATTATACTTGGACGTCAGAAATACGATTAAGAATTAAAGAATTATTATTTTTTTCTCGTTGTTAAACTATTGAAATTCATTTAAACATTAAACTTTTTAATAAAACATTTGTTTTTATGCTTATGAAAACAATTCTAATAATTTTTCTTTCTCATTTATATATCTTTATTTTTAATTGTTTTTAGTATTTTTTTCATATTTTTAATAATTATTAGATTTCTTAATTTCAGTTTTTTAGATGATGTCCAATTTCTAATTTTAAGTCTTTTTTCATGTTCGTAGTGCAAATGGTTAAACGGATTCGCCTTTTTCCGTGCTATTAATGTTTAGTTTTTCTTCTATCATAATTTCATAGACATTCGATTTTGCAATCATCATCATGAATGCAGTCATTCAAGTATCATTCATTCTCTTCATCTATGTTTCCTGAAGAATGTAATAAGAAAATCTAAAATTTTTTAGTTATTTTTGATGAAGGTGATATTTTTAAGCCAGCTAATCCATTCAAGGTCAGTATTGATCACTGATACGGGTATATGAAACAGTACTCCTTATTTGTACAATATCTGAACTTCACTTTCTTATTCTTCTTACGATATTAAAGCAGTTCGGGTCTGTTGACATATTATATAAGTAGATTTAACAACATATTTGGTAAGTCAACCATCTAACGCTCCGACCCGCCCGAAGGCACACGGATTTAAGCCATAAAACTGAATGAACGGACCGCCGCTACAGCAATTGGCGGGAACTGTAGTTGAGTCCTAAGGGCCATCACCGGCCACGGTTCAACCCTTCCCGAAGGAAGTACGTCCCGTCATCGATGGGAGGAGTTAGATCCCCCACCTATTAGTGTTCCCTCCAGGGTGACGAGATCCCACCACCATGCCGGAAGCATCTCATCCTCATTTCGAGGTGCCCCCCCGGGGGGTAACATATTTGGTCAAGTAAAACGTGATGAAATATAAATACAATAATTTAAAATGTCATAATTATTTCATAAAAAGACCCTGATTACGTTGACAGATTCCACAAATAAAATTCGATATTAAATATACACAGGATCGTCATTAATTGGAATTTAACAAAAAAGGGAAAAATCGCGATTAAATATTTGAGGTAGCATTGAGAGCCTTTTTAATGTCATTGTAACAATGAAAGTATTATCACAAATTATGCACAAAATAATTAAAAGTTTATTATAGTGAGGGGGAAATTGTTCAGAAGTAAAATGGCCTTATTACTGAAATACTTTTTTAAAATTTTAGATAGTGTCACTTTCCTTTTTGAGTTAAAATATTTTTGGCAATTATTGCAAAAAAGAACCACAAACTAGCTTAACTTTTATTTACCTAAGAAATTTTTAAAAAAGTATTCTATTAAAGTACTATTTGTAAGAACGTTGTATTTATAAGAATGTTTAATTCATATTTATATTATTTTTGAATATATTTCTGCCTTCCGTTATGAAATTCTGCCATATTTAATAGATCTCTGTGTAAATGCCTGTCCTGCAGACCGCCAAAAGTCATGCACACATTCTTCTTTCTTATTATGGATTAGTGTTAACGTGTAAATATATGAGCATCTGCAAGCCCGAAACTTTTTTTGTATTTAGAACAAACAATTAAATGCTAGCGGAAAACCATAGTATACTTATGATATGCTGTTAGCGAAATCACAAAATAAAATAAAATTCTTAAGAAAACTGATTAATTTTTAAAATTGTCACTAAATTCAATAAGTTATATTAGATTTAAGTTAATAAGTAATTTATTCAATAAGTTGGAAATAGATTTCTTTAGAAACAAAATTTTATTTTATGTCCGTCGGGGCATTAGTAGTATTCATAATAATTAGAAACGACAGTGTGCACACATATTTGTAAAAAAAATCATCCAAAGCCACTAGAATAAATGGTGCAGTACCAATTTTTTTCGTCTATTGCTCGACGAATGTGGCAACTCAAATAAACATATCAAAGGATGTTTGGCGAGTTTTTTAATTCCTGGCTCAATTTTTTCTGAGATTTGCTATTTCTCTCTCTGTGTGTATTTACATAAACATACATAAAAAACATCATTATCTGTCTAACTCACTCAATTATTTATTTATAAATCCTCAAATTCATTAAAGGCCTGGGAACTTTCAACAAGGGTAATGATTGCGTTTTGTTATTTTAAAATTAACTTTTTGATTTTTAATAAGAATTTAAATTAATTAAATTTAATCAGAATGTTAAAGAGTTTTCGGCATAATTCTGCAGAATAACATTTTGCAAATATTACTTTTTACTGTTGAAAAAATTTGCTTTTCAGTCACCTTTTTCTTTAATTGCAAAAAATGTTCATTTATTTTATAAAGAAATGTATGGCGCTATTTTTTATCGCAATAAATTTCAAACCAACTGTATTATGTCACTGAATCTCTCAATCGTTTTTATATCCTCTAAAGTTATGATAATACAATTTATTATTTTTAAACACTTTTTTTTCTAAAGCAATATTTTCTCTTTCGTGTTTGTTTCCTAAGTATACAAACTGTTTACCCCATACATGCAATATCTTTTAAATTATATATATTTTTTAATTTTTCGATTTTTTAAAATTTTTAAATGACTAAATTGTCTCATATTTAGTACTTTTAATTTTTTTATTTCACTTTTAGTCGAGTAATTACTTTTTAATTCAAGAGTTTTAGCTCAATTTCATCAAATAACTTTTCAAATTGTATTGTATTATATGTTTAACTTTTAATATTTCTCATGCTTTTTAAAATATGTCAATGTATATTTCCTTTCGGTTTTAGTTTGTGAATACAGAATATTTATCTGTTTCTAGATAAACGGTTTTTATGAATTAGGATAATTCAAAAAGGTTTTATCAATAAGGATAATTTAAAAAGATTTTATCAATCTTTGCAACTAAGTGTTAATACATTATTTTCATTGTTTAATAAAAATATTTTTCCCGTGTTTGTTTATCTGCCATTTTTAAAAAGTATAGTAAGAGAATGCCATTTATTTTTAACAACTAGACTACAGACTCAGAGTTTTATTAATATTTTGCAGTCTATTAATTTTTAAGTAGCTTCTCTTATGAATTAACTAAAAAAATGGATGAAATAATTTTTTCATAGCTTAACGATTGTTCTGCTTCTGTATTATACAATTTGACGTATACTAATTTTTCATCGTTCTATAGCTTTTCGGAATTAGCTGATTAATTATTTTTTCAATACAGAACGTTGCTGTGAAATAATGAAAATTATGAAACATATTCGGTATAAAAACTATTTTATTGCTTTTGCCATGTGTTTCTATAAGCTGCCAAATACTGGGCTCTAAAGACTTACAGCTTTAAAAAATCACAAATAATTATAAAAAGTTCAGAACTCTACAGATGGTATAAATTCTTTTCATTAAGAGAAAATATAAGAGAAAAATCAGAAAAAAAAATGATAACAGAAAAATAAAAGAATTTCTAAAGTACTTTAAAAAAAATTGTACTTCAAAAAATGACTTATAGATGGTACTGGCGTAAAAAATACAAAAAGTAAATGTATGCAAATCAAGTTTACATTAAAAAAATAATGAATAGAAAGGCAGTAACAAGACAATTCATCATTAAACAGATTTATATAAGCGGCAATTCTTCAACATGATCTCTACCACATGATATGGATCAAGTCAAATGAACACAATAACCATGACAATTGAGTATAGCATGTTCAGATGAATTTTTATACTGTCTGCCGAATGACATGTTTGCATTTTGATAATTTGGGAGAAGATGGCAGCAAAACTAATGATTTTAAATAATTCAGTAATAAAAAATCTGCAAGAGTGAATCTGTTGATCATGAAAACCCTGAGTTTTACAATCTGAACTTATCTATCACTCTGTCTCCCCAAAAGTTAAAAAAAAAGAATACATTTTCACAGAAATGATAATATGAGGCACTATTTTGGAGTAAGTTTACTGCAGAGAACAAATATCTTGTCTGTAAGGTTGGGATAATCTTTTTTTAAGCAAAGGAACAATCACTGTGCATGTTTTTCAACTAAACAAATAGAAATGCTCTTCCAAGAGAAGGATCGATAAAAAAAAGGATAAAAAAGCGAGGAAATTAAAGCAAACTGTCACATGAGGAGAGTGAAGTGGCTTTGTCGCATATTTAGGAGATTCAATTTTGAACAAATATAGCTGTTTTGCTCATTGACGTCGATGTGCAGCGGAAAGTAAGCATCAATCATCCACAACATATTAAACTGCTATTATGGTTCCCGTTTTACTTGTAACAGATTCTATACCGATGATTTCTGCCAATAAAGTGTAGTGCAATTACTGTAATTTGTATTGCAGTTACTGTAAATATTTCAAACACCTGTTGTTACCATATCTTCCATTACGCTTTTAAACGGAAGCAACACCAAATATCTAAAAGGTGACCTTCTACTTTGCAGGGAATCCTACAAACAACCCATTTCTTCGAAGGATATGACAAACTTCAGTATTCCTGAACACGAAATCATGGGGGCCTTTACTTGTTTTAGGTAGTTTTTTTTTCTTTTTTCAGACACGATACGAAATTTTCGCAACAAGTCCATTGCTGATTCTTGTAAAAGTTTTTAAACATCAAAAATGATTTACTAATGGTAGTATACTATCGGCAATAAATGAATATCTCTTGTGTATCCAGGAATTTTATTGATAGGTTGATATGCATTAATCCCTATAACTGTGTCATATATCTTTCATTATTAGATTTACAATGTTTTGGTTCTGAAAATTTCCACCTCTCTCTAAAGCCATTTGTTCAAATAGCAGTGTTTTTAACCGTCCTTTGTTCTTTTTTAATATCTGAAATTCTACAATTTTCAGATCGAAGAATATTCTAAAAATTGGATTATTTAAGCCTGCAGCATTCTTTTTTTCTTATATCCAAATATTTCTGCAACATTTCTGGTTGAATACCTTATTTCTAACTTAAAATAAGTAAAAAATAAATTATCTTCCTAAATATTTCTCACAATTAATTCCAAAGTCAATAATATTAAAGAAAAGCCTTAAATTAAAAGAATGAAATAAAAATAAAATTGATGTTTGAAAAATTTCTGGTAATAAAACAAGAAGCATAATAAGCAAGAAAATGATTTTTAATAACAAGGGGAATCCGATGTTAGGATTTAAAGAAAATATATATTGTAGCAGTTGCATTACTCTTATCTTCTCTTTTGGATACTAGATGGCGATGCCTGATTAGGTCATCCCATATGTCACCCCATAGTGCATTGTGAATGTAATTAGAATGAGATGTGATGCTGAACTGTGAAGCCGCATGCGTGAATGTCTTGTCTTTGTATTTGTGCTTGTTTAGTGTGTGAATGCGATTATTATAAGAAATGTTCCTAAAACCATTCGTCCTGTCGCCTCCTGCATGGATCATAACAATCTACATTCCACCACAATATATAATTGTTTTTTGAATTACTTATTAAATAAAAAATAATAGATGTTTCTAAAATTAGAAATAAGTTACCTGAATCTTTATTGCAGCGTTTACATAATCCTTTTTTTATCAAAGAGCACTGCTAAAAAGAAAAAAAAAACTCATTTTATAACTTCTATTATCATTTTAATTACAAAAATACATAATCATATTTCACTGAAATTAAAATAAACACATTTCTCTTAAAGGAATCCAAGAAGGATTAAATAAGATAATTTAGAATGTTACTCGTCAATGCGTAAATTCCAATTTGTTTGAATATTTCAACAATAAATTCATTCATTTCCCATAAATAAAACACTCATAGTTATTTCTAAAACAAAATATCTGAATCACGTCATATCACCTCACGCATGTCAAATTTCTCCATGCAAAAGGAACCTCATGGCTATAATTTTATGAACGTCTTTTTCGGCACCAGAAAATTTAGAAGAATAAAAAATGGCAGTATACAGCAACTCTTCGACCATGTAGGTCAATGCGGTTGAAGTTTAAAATTCTTGCATTTATTCAAAATATTCCAATTTCACATTTTTTCTATCCTCTTTTTCTTCCCTGAAATGCCTTCTGCATAATATCTTCTATATAAAGAGAAATAGCAACGCAAGCAATGCTGACTCGCGTTTTATTTATTTATTTATTTATTTCAAATGTCACTCCTGTCTCGCAAGGGCAACACACAGCAGTCACGTTCTTTACATTTTGATTTCTGTTACTCCCCATTTTTTGTTTTACTGTTCTTTTTTCTTGTCTTAGGAAGTGACAAGTAGTCGAACTGGAATTGCTTTGCCGTCAAATATTAAATGCACTCACAGTTATGATGAATAGAATTTCCTTTATTCTAGTCCCCGGTGGAAGACATCTGCTCTTCAAGGTAAGGAATAAAAAACAAATGGTATGTTGAATATAAAACGACACCTGTCTCCTGATTGGAGTACAAACGTGATAGGTCGAATAAACATACAACAAAATGATTAGTTTATTAGGTGTTTAATGATATATAAATTATACATAAAATACATCTGTTCAAATTTCTGGATTTTGTATTCTTCATATGCAAGATATTAGAAATAGAATTACAATACTGTGCAAATTAATTGGGGCAAACTTCATTTTTTATAAACTTCTACATTTCTCAGGAATTTTTTGCCTTAAACCGGTTTCAACTGCATTTTCTTACAAAAAAAAGGGTTGTTCTTGACTAGTCTAAACTGGTTTGACCATATGATCATCACATGTAGAGCATTTAACCATCAGTTGTATTTCAGTTGCTGCAGGAGGTTGATTGTGTGAATTGTCTAGTTCTAATGCATATTAAAAAATGTATATATCACTCCAAGGAAAAAAGACTAAAATTGGTATACTCAGTCAGTACATTTCAATAACAGCGAGAGATATTGCAGCAGCAGCTGGAGATGGAAAATTGAGTGTTTCAAGGATTATTAATCAGCAAATGAAGTTTGGGACAGTTTCTCCAATGCGAAAGATTAAATGTGGATGCAAACGCAATACAACACCTCAGAAAAACAAATTTCTTTTAAAAAATAGTAAAATGCACCCTCGCAAAACAAGTACAGATCTTCAGAGAGAATTATCAGCTAATGGTGTGAGCATTGATTCATCAACAATATGACGAAGGCTTACTGAAGCAGGGGGGTGGGTAGGAAACCATTCAAAAAGTTGTTAAAACCTCCAGTGAAGAGAAAGTGTTTGTATTAGGCCAGGAAATATCAATCCTGGAATGCACAAGACTAGAATAAGGTTGCATTCAGCGACAAAACATTTTTTGTGCAAGGGATTCAAACAACGATTGTCAGACGAAGTGCTGGAAAACCTATCAGAGAACAACATCTTAATCAAAAAGTTAAGCACCCTCAGAAGCAGATATTTTGGGGTCAATTTACAACTGTAGGATTTGGTAGCTTAGTACCAGTTGAAGGGAGGATGAACTCTAAAAAATACATTTCAATACTAGAAGAAAAATTGTGCATCTGATGCAAATGTTAACAGTTTTGGATTGGCCTGGTTATTCCCAAGATTTAAATCTCATCAAAAATTTCTGGAAAATTGTGAAGAAACGTGCCAGTAAAACGGATTATTAAACTAAGAGAAATATGATTGAGAATTTCATAAAAGTTTGGTTTCATTTTGATAACATCAAAAATACATGTTATAAATTATTGGAATCCATGTTAAAACATATATAGGATCTCATTAAAGCTACAGGAGGACATATTTGCTACTAGATTGCTATGCCATGCATATAAGTGAACCTATACTAATTAAACAACAAAGGTGAAACTTTTTGTGTTTGTCCCAATTAAATTGCACAGTACTGTACTTACACAAAGAGAATATTGGAATGCAAAATGCAGAACACATCAAGCAACTTCGTCTAAATAAATATATTTCTGTCCAAAGTTTTTCTTTTGTTGATATTTTATAAGTTGTAATTTGATTATATTATTCAGTAATTATTAATTTAAACAAATGCTGATGTTGAATTTCACAGTCTTCATTTCATACTTGATTTCATTAAAAATAAAATATTTGAACCACATATCTATGGAATCATTTAATTATTATTATAATGAAAACATAATAAGCGATAAGGATAAACTGCGTTCATTTTTTGGAATTAACAGTTTTTAAATGAAATTTATCAATATGAAAAAGTATTTTATTTCTTAATATATTAAGTATATAAAAATCTTAATGTCTTTTTTTTGGGGGGGGGGGGTTGTTTTATTATTGACGGCGGTAAATGAAACCTTTATACTAACTAATACCTTAATAATTTATTATTTCTATTTAGTATTATAAAACCCTGATATTTAAATTCATGTTTTATTTTCGTATTATTTATTCTGAATATGGCTTATAAGTGAAGATATTTTACTTGCAATATTATTATAAGTCAAATGGTATAAAACTCTTCAATTTCTTAACAAAATTACAGTTGGAATTAAAGTAATTATATTTAAAGATGGATTTCATAATAAGTACATTGCAAAATGTATAAATTGCACCAAATCTAATGCCAATTTTTTGCTAAGTAATGAATTGATTCAAACTGAAATATCTTTTTTATTAATTAATGTTTTCTTTTTTTCGAATATTGATAAACATACCTGGTAATATTTTTATTCTGAGAGTCATAATATATTCATTATGATTTTCACCCATGCATTTGTTGTTCGATTACAAAAATTCATTAATGTTGCATGCATGATAAAATACGCTAGATGATTTTTACCTTACATTGACCGTTAATAAGTAATATCTCATTCAGAAAAGTTCGGCTAAAGTACATAACCAGCAGTAAAAAGTCGCGAATCTCTCATCTAATATGGATCAGGCGATTTAATTTCGTTTTATTTATTATTGAATTATGCAATGCTTGATAAAAAAAAAAGCATAATTTTGGAAATTGGTAAAAGAAGAAAATGATATTTTTTTTTAATAGCAGAGTCACTCGTTTATATTTATGTCTCAAGGGAAATTTGTATCTCCTGGTTATGCAAATATTTTTCTATTTTAATTGAATAAATTCGCTTTATACATTAAAGTGCCAAAAAAAAAAGGATATACCATCTTTCTGTTTGATGTTTTAAATGGTTACTTTTGATTATGATGTTAAAGATTCATTTAAATTACTGTTTATGAAATCAGAATTTGTAACTATTTTTTTCACTGATAAAATATTTTTATTGGCAAAAAATTAATGAGAAGATTTGAAAGGATTTGAAAGATTGAAACGTCGTGTTATATATAACATTAATTTTAAATATTTTTAGCCTCTATGTAAAAATTGAATTATTTAAAGAAAATGTATATAATGTTACAAACCTGTAATTTTATTTCCCACCACGAATAGTGTCATCGTAAGAAAGGCCGTTTCACAGTCATTTGTATTAGGAACCGCGCCAGTGATCCCAGAGCATGGTGAAAAACTTGGTGATTTTGGCGACAAAATGAATAATGCTCGAAACTTCGAGAATTTTATCTATCCGTCTATTAGGAACCGACATACACCTGATTCGTCTGGACGCTTCTAGCCCCGCCTCCCGGAAATATAAAACACCGGCACTCTCAAGTGTGGTGTCGTCGAGTGTCGTCGTCGTGAATTAAAGTGTAGTAACGAGTCTTCGAAAGGATAGCGATGAAACGCGAAGTGCTAACGTTGCGTGGAGAGAGTGCTGATCTGAGGTGTGAGCATTGAATTCTATTGTCTACTGGGGACGCAGCGTTGTATCTTTTGTGTAGTAGATAGTTGTAAGTCGGCAGCGAAAGCGAGAAGAGACAGTGAGAAGTTCAACCGTTGGAGAGATCGTAGAGCCAACCTACGAGGATCCCCTTTCCAGCTGGATTCTGTCTGACCGCTTTGTATGCTGTGGAAGATTACTTACTGTCTGCTGTAGTGTGCTACTGTGTGCTGTTTTGTGTTCCTCTCGGCTGTATTCGTCGTCTTTATGTACTCGTGTCTTCGTGTAAATAAATGTCATCGTTGTTTTCTACTGATGCCTGCTGATTGTGCTCTCACACCATACACTACACTCAAAAGAATCCGGCGGTGAGAAAAATCCGTAACAATATATATATATATAGTAATAAAAACCAAGTTAATAGGAAAAAAGTATCGAAATTATAACAAATAAAATAAGAATCCGGCCTGAAGACTTTCTCAAGGATCACCCTCACGCAGGGATAAAAAAAAGGATTTTTTCTGTGAAGGAATACAGATTAAAAAGTCCAACTATTGATTACCCGTGACCGAAAATCCCCTGAAATTAGGCCTAAGAGATATACCATTTTAACAGAAAAAAAAGACAAAAAACAACAAATTAGAAGAATACGACAACTAAAAAGCAAAAATGCAGTAACATAAAATAACCATATAATAACACTCAAACCAATTATGAAAAAAAAAAAAGGAACTAACATACCAGCAGCAAACAATTTTTTTTAACATAAGATCTCCCGTTGTGTTTCCGCTTCTTAAACTGCCCTAGTTAACGCCATTCAAGGTAAAAAGTAATTGGAGGGTCTCAGCGCCATCTATTGATTTATTTAATATGCAACAAAAGGTCTATTTTTATTTTAGGTAAAGGATTAATCCCAAATCATTCCTTATTTAATTCAAAAATTAAAATTGCAGTAGTTTCTGTAAAATTCATTATTAGTTAATTTTTTAATGAGATTATTTGTTGCTTCAATATAGTAAATTTAGTTATTACAAATTCTTTTAATCCTGTAAAATTGTGAGAAAATTAGATTTTTGAAAATTTTAGAGTTTAGATTAGAATAATTATTACAAATTTTCGTTATTTTAATGTTGAATTCATCCCTTTTGTCGTAGATATCAACTATTGTTTTATCATTAGCTATTTCGGGTTTTTAAATCCAGAAAGACAGCCTCAAGTTGATTTTTATTTGTGTCTGTTAGAATTAAATCTTTTGGATAGCAATTAGTCACAATATTAGTATTATCTAAGTTTATCAAAAGTAAGTCATCAGTATACCTCCACTTGTTTATTAAATTATATTTAATAATTTTTTTCTGATAGCAATGTAGGAAAATATCAGTTAAAGCACTTGAAAAAGCTGTACCCAAATTTCAGTAATATTAAAATTACATAATTCTAGCCAGTTAATTTTTGGGATAACATCTTCATTTAAATATTCCTCATATATAAAAGTACAGGGAATTATTAATTTAAAAATATTAGATTTATAGAAAAAGTTGATATTTCGTATGCCTAGTTTGGTAACGTCATGTAAAACATTCACGACTTTTATAGCTAAATAGTTTTATGCTGGAGAGACTGAGGGAGATGAATAAGACCTTTATTAGAAAGGATGCCAGCAAAATTTAAAAAGAATTTTCCTATCTTTCGCTATCTTCCCTTTTTTTTCTATCGATATCTTATTAATTTTTGGATTGAAGGCCCCCCCAAAAATGATCTTATAAAACTTCAACATAAAATCAAAGATAAGTATATTCATTTATCCACAATACAATGAAATAAAAGTCATGTTATCCGTGAGACGGCGAATTAAAAATGACTCTGCTATAATTCGATTTCAATGATCAATTCTATTTGAAGAGAAACTTTACGTCTTTTGCCAATTAACATCAATTCGAATGTGGTGAAGAAATGAAAACAAATAAAATCTCGACAAAATAATTATTTTTATGGAATACCGTTGGAAAAGATTTGAAGCACACTCTGGAAATCTGCCATTAATTGGATAATTAATTGAAGTGAGATTTACGGTTCCATTTGCTTTGCGGTTAAGAATTTTTTGAGCATTTATTCTTTTCAGATTCGAATGCGTCGAGTGGCTTTTTTGACAGAAGTTTGTTTACAGCATTCCATTCATTTCCCTTCACGAAAACTAATTAAATCTTACAGCAAATCCGCCACAAAATTATAGGCTGATTTTTGCTTCAAAATGTTTTAATGTGTTTGTGTTTTCTATGATTTGTAATAAACTGTATGATATTCAGTAATAACTTGTGACATTTGATTCGAAAGTGGAAAAAAGGTGACTAATTTTTGTGTTATAGATATTCGTCATGCCAGTGCTAAATATTGCTCTATGGTTGAATTCGTTTTATTGTTTTGTTTTATTTGTTATTTGTTTGTCATTACTGCTGTAATGTTCATTTTGCCTAATTAAAATTTTTTTTATCGAGTCTAAGATACATTGTCATAATAAGTTGAATTTAATATATTCTAAAAAATAATATTTTTATTTATATATTACTAGCCGTCTTTGGCGGCAAGCTGGGTTGTCAATCTTAATGTTCATTAAAATTTCCAATTAATTATTTTATGTAACTTTTTTTAATAGATTCTTCAGTAATATACTTTTAAGCTTCAAATTCTGATAATCATATTATTCACTCATACTATTAAAGACCTTAAGCCATGTATCTCTCTAATTTTTTTCAGTTCCCATAGAATTTATACTTTAAATTAAAGTGCGAATATTAAACTGCAATTAATATAAAATGCATTTTGTTGCTGAAACCAAGCATTTTTTTTTAAATATGAGTTCTAAAGCAGAGTCGTTTAGCATTTAAATCTTATTTGAACTACAGAATTATTTCCTAATTTATGCAGTATCTTAAGAATTATTGAACAAAAATTTCTCAAATTCATCGTAAAATTCGTTTTTTTTAAAGTTTTACTTTCAAAAGGATTTTAATGACGTGAATAACATCATTTTATTCTGTTTCGGTCTATAAATGTACTTCAAAAAACTTTGAAGTCTACATTTTATACAGGCCTTTGGCACCAAAGAATCACATTCTGTGAAATATTCTTGACAATTCAACTTTTTAATAAATAAATGAACGTTTTTGTTTTCTGCTGTCATATCTGATTGTTTCTTGAAGTTTTGAATAGAATAGTTTAGAATGATCAATATTTTCATAAATTTAAGGCCAATCAGTCTCCTGGGCGCTACTCAAATCCTCGGCGCTACTTGGCGCTACTCAAATCCTGGGTGCTACTTGGCGCTAATCAAATCCTGGGCGGTAATCGGGGTTTCAGCTTTGAAACGGTCGATGATGTAGTCTAAAATCCCCTATTTTTATTTATAGTAACATTCAATTAAAACGGGTTATTGTCACAATTTAATTTTTTTTCTCCTGCTTATAAATCGAGAAGGAGTTTATAATCCCTAGCTGATAATGTGTCAGTTTCTGATGCAACTCAAGCGCATATTATAAAATCCTTGGAACTCTACAATATTAGCTAAATATATTTTTAATTTCGTTTTCTGCTTGTTATAATTTGTAAAAAATTACTAATATTATTCCTATATTAAATACAAATAACACGTTTTCTGTTAACAGAAAGAGTACAACAAATACTCCTTCTTTCAGGATTTGGTTGGATAAATACGGAACTATTTATAAAGGCAGTATATACATACTCCTTTTTTTGATAAAGTCACAGCAGCTTCTTTTATAAGGCTAAATTTTATATAGAGAGTGGGAAAAATTTATATATTTAATTTTATGTAGATAGTTTTTTCAAATTGAATACATTTTCTCTTTCAATAATTCTGAATACAGGATCCAATATCATCTTTTCTGACTGCTCCTTTCTTCAAACAGTGCTGCTCGATTCAGAAACAAAATCTTGATTTCCTTGTAACCACTTTGTAGATATCATCTTTGACTTTTATTGACTACTGGTGTCACAATGCGAGTTCTGAGAAGGGAACTTTGTTAAGATTTCCTTTGCATTTCTTAATGAAATGAGAATAATATTAATAGAGAGTAGAAGAAGCAGTAGAAAGTTGAGGGTAAAGACAGGAATACTCCAACAACAAAGTGATCCCATTTTAATTTTATTTTTCTTATTTTACTGTATGCTTCACAGGTAATCGATGAGTTTAGAGGAATACACTAAGTGAATTTAATTTTATTCTTTCTTGGATAGAATTTTTCTAAAGCAAATTGTTATTTCAAACTTATAAATGCATTAAATAAATTCATGCAAATTCATATCACGTAACCTTGAAATATAGAAAATACTCCTATATTGGGTTGTTCGGAAAGTAATTTCGTTTTTTCCCGACAGTGGATTTAATTGTATTTTTTGCACCCAACTTCACATTTAAGCCGTATCATTTTTGTATGCTTTGAGAGCTCATATAGCAAGGCTTGTGTGTGAAAAATTCCAATTCCTTTTACGCAATAGTTTTTGGTTGGTGCCCTTTTAAATATGGAGAGCGATAAGCAGCATTTTGGACATATCTAACTGTTTTACTACAGAAAGGGTAAAAATGCTGTTCAAACCAGAAGGAAATGGACCGATGTGTATGGAGAAGGTGTGTTGACAGTACGCCAGTGCCAGAACTGGTTCGCTAAATTTTTTAGACGGTAAAACCTTCACCTCCAATGAGGAGGTCAAAAACCACCTCGATCCGTTTTTTGGCAGCAAAGACCAAAAATTCTATGAGCGTGGAATGATGCTACTACCAGAAAGATGGCAAAAGGTGTTGGACCAGAACGGCCAATATATAATTTAATAAAGTATTTGTTTATTATACGAAAACTGTCATTCATTTCCAAAAGAAAACCGAAATTACTTTCCGAACAACCCAATATTTCCGAATTTTGATAAAACAGTTCGGGATAGAATTTTTAAAAATAATTTTTACATGAATTAACTCCCAGAAAGTCCAAAAACACTAGTTAGTTTTTAAAATCTTTTATTCATCTCATTTTTGTATCTTCATTGAATTTTAAATTAAAGAATTTCGCTTTTTTTCCCATTAGTTCCCCTTCATCAAGCAAATTGCAAAAATGATAATATGAATTTAAATTATATTTTATCTGCATAAATTCAGTGAAAGAGTATATTTTTTATTCTTTTAAGTTCTAATCATTAGAAAATAACCTTTTCTACAGCAATTATTTCTTTTTCTTCTGTTTTAATTTTCCAGATTTATATACGTTATTATAAAAGAGTAAACTATAATTTTATATCTACAGAACTATTGTATTATTAAAGGATTTTAGAATTACTTATAAAAACTTCAGACTAGCGACTCTGTGGTCCCGAGTCAAAAATTATGCTTCTTTCTTAATGGTGCTATTTTTTTATTTCTTTTTATTTTGATTCCACGATGGTTCTCTTTGACAGATTCATCAATACTGAAAATTCTAAAATGCTGTGTTATTTTAAACTTTTTAATTAGAGATCTGTAACATTTTAATCGAGTTAAATATTTTACAATCGAGTTAAATATTTTACAATCGAG
>JAPMOR010125590.1:0-10720 GCA_026543865.1 Argiope aurantia
CAATGGCTTTTGTAGTCAACACTCTGCTGCTTAGGTGGTGCTTCTTTTGATGAAATATTGTTTGATATCATAGAAATTCTTTAAATAAAAAAAATTCCAATTTGTTTTGAAGGAAAAAAAATCACTTCCTCTTATTAATTGCTTGCTCCTCATTGAAATTTTTCTATTTAAGTGGTGCAATTTGATTAAAAAAACTGCATCCCAGTTATATAAACTGCCTCATGTATTATCGAAAAATATTCCATGAACAAAGTGTAAAACCTTAATGACAATGGCTTTTGTAGTCAACACTGTGCTGCGTACGTGGTGCTTCTTTCGATGAAATATTGTTTGAATTCATAGAAATTCTTTCAATAATAAAATTACAATTCGTTTTGAAGGAAAAAAAATAAATTCCTCTTATTAATTGCTTGCTCCTCATTGAAATTTTTCTATTTAAGTGGTGCAATTTGATAAAAATATCTGCATCCCAGTTATATAAACAGCTTCATGTATGATCGAAAAATATTCCATGAACAAAGAGAAAAACCTCAATGACAATGGCTTTTGTAGTCAACACTGTGCTGCTTAGGTGGTGCTTCTTTCGATGAAATATTGTTTGAATTTAAAAATTCTTTACATAAAAAAATTCCAATTTGTTTTGAAGTAAAAAAAAAAATGACTTCCTCTTATTTATTGCTTGCTCCTCACTGAAATATTTCTAATTAAGGGGTGCAATTTGATAAAAAAAAAATCTGCATCCCAGTTATAGAAACTGTCTTTCATGTATTATCGAAAAATATTCCATGAACAAAGAGAAAAACCTCAATGACAATGGCTTTTGTAGTCAACACTGTGCTGCTTAGGTGGTGCTTCTTTCGATGAAATATTGTTTGAATTCATAGAAATTCTTTCAATAATAAAATTACAATTCGTTTTGAAGGAAAAAAAATCACTTCCTCTTATTAATTGCTTGCTCCTCACTGAAATTTTTCTATTTAAGTGGTGCAATTTGATTAAAAAAACTGCATCCCAGTTATAAAAACTGTCTTTCATGTATTTTCGAAAAATACTCCATGAACAAAGAGAAAAACCTCAATGACAATGGCTTTTGTAGTCAACACTCTGCTGCTTAGGTGGTGCTTCTTTCGATGAAATATTGTTTGAATTTAAAAACTCTTATGTAAACTGCTTCATGTATGATCGAAAAAAATTCCATGAACAAAGAGAAAAACCTCAGTGACAATGGCTTTTGTATTCAACGCTGTGCTGCTTAGGTGGTGCTTCTTTCGATGAAATATTGTTTGAATTTAAAAATTCTTTACATAAAAAAAATTCCAATTTGTTTTGAAGAAAAAAAATCACATCCTTTTAGTTATTGCTTGCTCCTCGCTGAAATTTTTCTAATTAAGTGGTGCAATTTGATAAAAAAAAAATCTGCATCCCAGTTATATAAACTGTCTTTCATGTATTATCGAAAAATATTCCATGAACAAAGAGAAAAACCTCAATGACAATGGCTTTTGTAGTCAACACTGTGCTGCTTAGGTGGTGCTTCTTAAGATTAAATATTGTTTGAATTCATAAAAATTCTTTAAATAAAAAAATTCCAATTCGTTTTGAAGGAAAAAAATAATCACTTCCTCTTATTAATAGCTTGCTCCTCGCTGAAATTTTTCTAATTAAGTGGTGCAATTTGATAAAAATATCTGCATCCGAGTTATATAAACGGCCTCATGTATTATCGAAAAATATTCCATGAGCAAAGTGTAAAACCTCAATGACAATGGCTTTTATAGTCAACACTTTGCTGCATACGTGGTGCTTCTTACGATGAAATATTGTTTGAATTCATAGAAATTCTTTACATAATAAAATTACAATTCGTTTTGAAGGAAAAAAAATCACATCCTTTTAGTTATTGCTTGCTCCTCACTGAAATTTTTCTAATTAAGTGGTGTAATTTGATAAAAATATCTGCATCCCAGTTATATAAACTGCTTCATGTATTATCGAAAAATATTCCATGAACAAAGAGAAAAACCTCAATAACAATGGCTTTTGTAGTCAACACTGTTCTGCTTAGATGGTGCTTCTTTCGATGAAATATTGTTTGAATTCATAGAAATTCTTTACATAATAAAATTACAATTCGTTTTGAAGGAAACAAAATCACTTCCTATTATTATTTGCTTGCTCCTCACTGAAATTTTTCTATTTTAGTGGTGCAATTTGATTAAAAAAACTGCATCCCATTTATATAAACTGTCTTTCATGTATTATGGAAAAATATTCCATGAACAAAGAGAAAAACCTCAATAACAATGGCTTTTGTAGTCAACACTGTTCTGCTTAGGTGGTGCTTCTTTCGATGAAATATTGTTTGAATTCATCGAAATTCTTTACATAAAAAAATTCCAATTCGTTTTGAAGGAAAAAAATCATTTCATCTTATTAATTGCTTGCTCCTCACTGAAATGTTTCTAATTAAGTGGTGCAATTTGATAAAAAAAAACCGCATCCCAATTATATAAACTATGTTTCATATATTACCGCTAACTTTTCCATGAACAAAGAGAAAAATTTCAATGACAAGGGTATTTGTAGTGAACAAAGCATGTAACAGCAAATCATATAACAGCTCTATCTTTGAATTAAGATCTTTGTTTCCGCAAATTTGCGCTTTTAAAACCGGCAACACCAGTTGTTTATTTTTAATAATAAAAAGAAGTTGACATGATATAGTTTCGCTTCATTTTTAAAAAAAATATAATCTGAATAATTTATTCCAGTAATATATTCCCTTGTAGTAACCGGTTCCTGATGAGCTGTACATAACTGCGCTACAAGCACATAGTAAATATTTGAATGCAATGAAATTGTATGCATACGGATTGCATTTGGATGCATTGAAATTTAATGTTTATATTCTATAATAATGTTTATATTCTATAAACAAAATTTATAGAATATTAATTGGTTAAAAATTGCAAGATTGTTCATGGCTTATATTTTCTATATTGCAAATAAACATTATTACAAAGATGAATGCAACTTTCAAATTTAATACAGTAAAGGTAAATGAAAAATGTATTAAATAATACATAAATAGTCGGATGATATCATTTGCAATTTATTTTCTGTCTAAAATTTTTTTTAAAGAATAAAAAAATTAGAAGATCCAGGATGTAATTTTGATCTTTCTGATTTCACTAATTTTGTTAAGAATAGAAAAAAATGTATTTTAATATTTTATTCAAAATGATGTTTGGAAATTTAAAACTTGACTAAATTGAGCAGTTTCCCTTATTTCATCTAAATCAATAATAAACAGAATGCAATGAAATGACTTATAATTAGAATTGCTTTGTTTCTTCGTTTCAATAAAGAATTTATGAAAAAGTTTATTGCATTTATTTTTCTTTATTAAAAACATTTGTTGGTATGCAAAAGCTAGACACCATCTTAATAATTGGAATATCAAGAAAATATTATTAACAAATCTATAAAATTGAAATAAAAATAAATTTGCTTTAATACACGAATTATAATCATCTTATTATTAGTATTTTATAACAATTCAACATAACACTTATAGACGGAATGATACTGGAAACTATGATGATAAGAGAAGAATACAGAACAAGAATAAACTAAATACAAGATAGCAATGCGTTAAAAATACAGGTAAAATTTTTTTAAAACATAAAATACAATAAAGTCCCTTGAAATAAGAAGGGAAAAAGAATATATATTTATTTATGTGTACTTTTTCATTTATTCTTAAAAAAATTCCCAAAATCGAAAGCATACTCAATATTTTTCGGATAATACCTTCATCATTATATAAAATTTTGATTTATAAAATTGCATAAAATACAGAATATGAAATAAAATTCCTATAAAATCGCTGAAAGTAAGTAAAAAAATATTAGTTTTAGAAGGAATTTTCATAATTCATATTTATTTTTAACGTATCGCCATTTTAAATTTCTTTAAATTAAAGAATGCATTTTTTTTGTAATTTCATGCGAATATAATTAAATTCATTTTTAAAAATATCATTTTTTCTCACACGTTAAAAATACAGTGATTAAGAATAAGGAATAAATATAAACTTATAACGAATATTTGCATATGAGAGAAATACGAAGCATTGTTTTAACCAAGACAATAATAAAATTTAATGTAAATAATTTTTAATAGCATTTTTTTCGATTATTGTTAAAATGAATATTTTTTTCTTTTCTTTTCATATATTTATATTACTTTAATAATAGTAATTACTGTTCCAATTTGAAAAAAATCAGAGAAAATTTCACAGTGGTATATCTGTTTCTTGCAATAACTATTGTTAAAAAAAAGAAATTTTTCACCAATAATAAGATTTGTAAAATATAAAATTGTATCAAAATTTTATCTGCCTTTTCTAATTTACATATTTGCTAAATTAAATAAGATTCAAGTATAGGATTATATAATACATCAGTTATTATTGTCAAACAAATACTTATAAGAGACAGGCAACCAGTTTTTAATTTTATTAAGATAAATATTTTTAGACAGCTCTACTTTAACCTTAAGTATGAATAAGTTCTCAGTCGTCTTTTGAGTAACTTCAATTGGCTAATATTTAATTAATGTATGCAAAAACTGCATTAACACATAGCAAATAAAAATGAAACATAAAATTTTCAATATCTACAACGCCAACAAATGAGGCGAAACAAGATCTGCTAATAATAAACGGCAGCACATAATAATAAATTCTGAGAAATATAGCAAATTAATACAGCTGTTAACTATAAATTAATCGACTGTTTATCATATTTTAAAATTTCAGTACACAAATGAAAAATGGCACATCAAATCATGATATAGATTAGCTACTTTGTTGAAATAAAAAGATTTGAGATTTTGAAATAATTTAATTTAATGAATAAATAATATTTAATATTCTTTACAAAAATGTCACATCATGAAAAGAAAAAGATATTTTTCTCTACACGTAATAATTTTTAAAAAAATAATTGATATAAAATGAAAAAAGTGAATGAAAGATGAATTGGAAGAGCTGGGATCGAACATTCATATACAACTAGGCATCATGACATAATAAGTCTGCGCATGCCCAGATTATCAGACAGAATACAGACATTTTTTCCTTAATTTATTTGATTTCGTCAAGATTTTTAAATAAATGATTGAAAACTAAAAATTTCTTCACAAATATGTTATATCATAAAAAGAAAAAGTAACTTTGCTCTACACGCAACATTTAAAAAAATGATATTAAATGAAAAAAAGTGAATGAAAGAATAGTTGCAAGAGCTAGGATCGGACCTGCATAAAACCTGTGCATCTTGACATAAAAAGTCATTGTACGCCCAAAAGCTCTGATAGAAATTAGACATTTATTTTATTAATTTATTTTATTCCTGCAAGATTTATAAATAAATGATTGAAAAATTTAAAATTCTTTACAAAATTACGACATCATGAAAAGAAAATTATTGGTTGCACAATACATTATAATTTTTAAAAATTTGATTAAAAAATGAAAAAAAGTTAAGGAAAGAAGTACTGCAAGAGCGAGGATAGTACCTGCATAAACAACTGGACATCTTGACATAATAGATCTGTGCATGCCCAGAATGCCTGTTAGAATTTAGACTTTTATTTCACTAATTTATTTAATTTGTTTAAGATTTTTAAATAAATGATATAAAAATTTAAAATTATTTGCAAAAACATGACATTAATTAAAGAATAAGGTACTCCATACGCCATAATTTTTTTTTAATTTATATAAAGTGAAAAAAATGAACGAAAATAGAATTTTAAGAACGCTGATCGAACTTGCTTAAAAAACTGGGCACTTCACATAAGAAAATTTCTCATGCCCAGAATATCAGTCAGAATTCAGACATTTATTTTATTTAATTCATTTAATTTCTTTCAAATTTTATTCATAATTAAAAAAATAATTATTATAAAATGAAAAAAGTAAATGAAAGAAGAATGGCAATACCGAGGATCGAACCTGCATAGACAACTGGCTATTTTGACAAAATAAGTCTGCGCATGCCCGAATATCGCACAAAATTCAGCTAATTCAGTTGGAAATACAAGATTAAATTCCTAAATGTAATTAAAGAAATTCAACGCACTTTTATAAATTATTGTATAATACGATTTCAGCTAAAAACTCGTATAAGATTTTAAAGTTATTAAATGGAAACAGAAGATAAAATTTAATATTTAATTAAGTAGAAAAGTTTTTTTTTTCAAATTTGGTATGTTCCAAATAACATAATTCAAAATCTTTCTAGTTTTATTGAAAGAAGAAAACAGTATGATGCATTGCACTATTTAATACTCATCGCATCCATTCACTTCTCATTCAATGCGATAATTTCTTGAATTCGAGTCGATTTTTTAGAAGTAATTTTATTTCGTGCTAATTATGTGACGGCTTATCTAAACGCATGCTGATCACCATGGTGATCAGGTACAGTGATCAGATGCTTTTAAAGAATCAAAGGATAGTTTTATTGGCTGGCCGGCCGAGCAACTTAAAATATCCTTCATCCGCTAATGTATACATTTGTGCAAAATCAAAAACCAAATGAACGGTATATTTAAGATTCATAATTCAAAGATTTACTATTCATTTTATTGTAGCTATTACTAACTTCATAATTTTATATTTAACAAGAATAAAATGTTAATTTTTAAACTAACTGCAAATGGATGCAACGAACAGGCAATGTTTAACATACCTGTACAGACCATGGTAAAATGACTGAATGTTTTAAAATTGGATTTAAATAAATGAACTTGGTACTAAAAATAATTAACGATAAGCATACTAAAACATTTTCAGATGTGAAAGTTAATAAAAACAGAATAAATGAAAAATCTGCTGCATCGCATGACCACAGGATAATTTCAATACCAACAGTGAAGCATTACCAAATTTAAAATATATGCATTAAACATCGTTCCAAAGCACAACACTGCTTCATGCGCGGAGACACCTGAATTACGGATGAGAAATTTTCCGCATTGAAAGCCATTTTTAAATCAATATATTCAAATTTTCTGAAGAATTTTAACCAATCTTTAAGAAAATAAACATGCATGTTGACAATGCATTTCTTTTTTTGCTTAATATAAAGACATTTTTTTTTCTTGACCATGGCTACTATTCATATTTTAAAGTAAACGATATACAAATACATCTCACACATTTATTATATAAATTTCTTTTGAAGATTTCTTTTGTGATCAGATTTCTAATTGAAAATTTAGATATTTGGAACGACGTAACGGAAATTAAATATAAAACTAATTCCGTTTGCATATTTATGACCAATATTTGAAAAGGGACTGATTTATGAAATACATAAATGCATATGGCCATTATATGAACTATAGAATTGTTTGATAATAATTTCATAATCATTCCATTCCATTTCATAGAAATCGACAAAATAGTGAATTCGCATTCAGTACAAAAATGAAATCTAATACATAAAAATCTCTTGTCACGGTGTTTGTGTTCGCACTCCTCCGAAACGGCACGACCGATTTTTATGAAATTATTATGTGTATTTGGTAGGTATGAGAATAGGTCAAAGTATATTTCATAACGCAAGGTAAATAGGGTGTCCTTATCCAGTGTTTTTTGTCATTCCACGTTCAACGTACGCTGATGAGATCAACGTTTGCTTGAAATCATCGCCACTGTGGCGTAATGTTGAAAAATAGCTACACTGTGGCGTAATAGCTAAAAATAAACATTCGCGTCCAAATGCTACAAGATCCATCTGCTGATATATTCCCGGACCAATTGTTAGATATCAGCGAGGGAAAAGTTGCTGTCTATGAAAATACTGGGTGCATAAAATTTCCCATTCATTTCTGCATTATCGTTGATTCGCAAAATGCTCTCATTGACCGCATATTTCCCGATGTACGCACACAATACATAAATCATGCGTGGCTGGCAGAAAGAGCCATTTTGACAGCAAAAACATGTGGACGTCGACGATTTAAACTTCAAGATACAGGTATCATACAAGATACTTGGTATCATACAAATTGATCGATACAGTTTGCGATGCTAACGAATCTGTAAATTATCCAACAGAGTTTTTGAACTCACTGGATTTGCCAGGCATGACTGAAGTTGGATTTCCGGTTATTTTACTTCGGAATTTGAATCCAGCACGGCTGTCATTGAGGAAAAACAATATCAAAGACATCATTTTTAATTTCAAATTCCGAGCCGAAAAGATTTAGCTGCCATAAATTCCAATGATTCTCACAGACGTGTCAATTGAATTCAAACGGGTTCAATTTCCTATTAGATTGGCATTCGCAATGACAATCAATAAGTCGGAAAGCCAAACGATGTATGTTTGCGGCGTAGATTTGGGCACACCAGGTTTTTCACACGAACAGTTATACGTGGCATGTTCTCGCGTGGGCAAACCATCGAACTTATCTGTATTGGCTAAAGACGGTCTGACAAAAAAATATCGTACACTCAATTGCTCTCCGAAATGAATATAGATTTTCTTGTGTTTTTTTTTTTTTTAATCGGCGATCATCGTCTACAGCGTTCCATTTCTCTATCTGTCATAGATCCCATCCTTACACACTTACAATACATTCGCCATTTTTTAAACATTTCGAATTACGTTATTGCAATCGGCAATGAAAAATAATCTTGGATTACTAACAGCTTAAAAATGTATATTCTTCATTGACAATTCTCAATAGGTAAATAAACGGAGGAATACATCATGGTAATGAAATGACTTTAGTTTTTATTTCATAATGAATGTTCCATGGCAGTCGTTGCGATTCCTGCTTATAAGGCTGTTCAATGATAGTTCTATTTAAAATCTGCTTGCCAATTTGTTGGACGCTGATAAGCGATTTTTTTTATTGCTAAATTATCTAGAAAAGACTAATGGCCGGCGGAAGGTTTCGGAGAATGGAAAGTCAGAATTTTAGAGGAAATTAAAATAAAAATAAATACAGATATTGACAGATCTAAAGAACGCGGGATTTATTTTAGCAAAACATTAAAAAAAGAAATTACAAATTTAAAAGAAAAATTTGTTATTACAGTAATAGATAAATCGGCAGATAATTTCTATTTAATTTGTAAATATTATTATAAAGCACTATTCATTAATGAATATAATGAACTATTAATTAATGAAGAAATTTTTAAGAGACCCAGGTACATAAATATTTAATTGAAAATCTTAGAATACATTACCCCTGGCGATCCTTCATAAATTATAGAAGATAAATAATTTTTAGTCTTTTTTTCTCGCTTTTTATTCTTTTTGTCTTTATAAGAAATTTTTCTGTTGTTGTTGTTTCTTATGGCACTTGCCACGGACAAGCCCCGCTGTTCAGAGACAGCCGATTTAAGCCTGAGGGGGAGCGTCTCTTGTTTTTATAGTAGCGCCAACTAGGGCCAAGAGTACGACTTAGCTACTCACGCATCACTCATTCGCTTGCACAACCCCTTTTTACAGGAGGGCACATTCACACATCTCACAGATAGAACAACGAAAGAACAACCATGCCCAAACCGGGCGCCCAGATCACGAGGAAGACGCGCTACCCCTATGCCAGGACGCCGGCAATTTTTCTGTAAAATGACGTGACTACATCAAACTGGACAGATAATAATTATATTGAAGTGAATCGGCATATACGCCCTCCTACGTATGAAAATTAGCAGCTCCGAAGTTAGCATTCGCACCTTTTCATGCCAAACATCTAATCAGCTCTTTTACTCCAGCAAATGTATAATATGAATACATATTTACGATTTTCTGAAGTTTTTTTTTCCTCCCATTGCTTTGAGGAATTGACCATAATTCTCAGAAGTAGCAGCCTGTCTACAAAAGAATTTGATAAATTTAATTAACGTTTTCTCACAATAACTTTATGAAACGAGTTTCTAGAGATTGATAGTTTTACTATGTCCTTGAAATATCTTGCTTTTTAATAGCTTTAATGACTAAATGTTTACAACTTTTGAATTCTTTGAATTTATTCCAAACGGTACTTTAGTCGGAAGTTTTGTTATTTGGATTTTATTTAATGTGGATTCTAAAAAATAAATGCGCAATTTTCGTCTGAATACGATATGATCACTGAAATGTAATTTTATCTCGAATCGAATAATAATGAATGACAAATAGAATAATAATAAGTCTAATATTCTATTCGTCAAACCACAAGAGGAAATAATTGAAACTGCAAAGTTTGTTTCGCTTTTAATACCAAAATAATAAGATGCCATAGAAATATTGCATAAGGGTATAATTTGTAAAATTTTTAAAATAAACTATTAAAAAATAGAAATTAATTTGCTAAATGTGAGATCTCTTGCGAAAGTAAATTATTTGGAAAACATACGGATCATGAGATTCAGATTAGTTTATGATTTTATGCCCGTTTTCCTTCCGTTGGAAAGATTTAAAGCTTCAAATGTATTCGAATATCGTACTCATAAAATAAGAAATTTCTCCCTAAATATTCTGCTGGGCTACATTTTGTGTAAATTTTTTTAAAATTATTTTATTATTAAAAATTAATTATTTTATTATTAAAAATTATTTTAACCTCAAAAAAGATGCATGAAAACTTTCATATTTAATATATGATAAGACAATACTTTTTAATGTGCATGGTATACAGGATT
>JAPMOR010125591.1:0-12224 GCA_026543865.1 Argiope aurantia
TTCAAAATGAACACATAGCAAAACCAAACAAATAAAGATAAAAAAAAGGAATAGTAAATAATAATATTCAAAATGAACTCATGAATCTACAATCAATATGTTTGATAAAAAAGAAAAAGAAAATTCAAAACATACATGAGTTCAGCAATATATCAATATTTCTATTATCTTAAAATTTAAATGAAATGCACAAATGAGAGTGAAAAATATATTACGAATGTGTTAAAATGTTATCAGTGTCTCAAAATTTGATGTTAGCAAAAATTCTTGTATCAATTTCAATATTGGCTCAAAATTTATTCTAATTTATAATACTAACCTCAATCATTTATATCAGTGGACGATTATGAAGAAAAGGCGTTTAGTTCTTCGCGGGTTAGTGTAACTGGTTTAACGAAACCAGAGTTTGAAGTTAGTATAACGATTCAGTATCTAAATGACCAGTATAAGCTTTAACAAATTAGCCGATGGAATCATTCGCTTTATTAACATTCTTTTTAATATTAATAGCAAAATTTAATATTGTATGATGACTAAAAACCTAAATAGATGATAAATAATCTGTAAACTTCTTGATAAATATACCTTATGTCGAGTAAAGATAATCTAAAGTATCTGGTTCATTCCTATTTTGATGAAGATTAACAGAGAAGCTTATTCGTTTTCAAATATTAAATTTTTTTATACACTGCCAATGCTTTTAAGCGTAGGAGTAGAATCTACCAGCTGATTGGGTTGAAGATGATCAGGAAGTTTCAGATTTCTTGATAAAAATGGCACTTTTAGCTTACGCATGCATATATAAATATTTTTAGATTCGTGATGACTAATATATAGCTCAGCTTTCTATTGATGAATATATATATATATATATATATATATATATTCAGAATTTTAAGAGTTTTGTTCCGATATATTTGTTTAATTTCCATGCATTTTATTTGATTTTTGCTTGTTTTTAATTTCTTTTGCATCTTTTTTATGCTGGATTAGATGAAGAAGAATCAAAATTGCTCTTCTAAGTCTGAACAACAAACAACAAAGTCTGAAGTTGTGTTTAGTTGTATTACTTTTTAAAAAGTCCTTACTATGTACATGAAATAATTGCATCCAATCCTCGCTATGACAAATGAATACTTTATAGTATTCAAGTTAAATATGTCCGAATATGATATCAGATTAAAACACTGGGTTCTATTCTCTATTATGAAAATTTAAAAGGACTTCATCATAAGGGAAGGTAAGTAGCTTTAAAGAAAAACAACAATTTTCTTTATATAATTTATTAAAATAATATATTCATTTGATTTGCTGGATCCTTCCAAGAAAAATTCCGTCCAACTTCGCAGTATACGAAACATAATATTGTACCTTCTGTTAACTAATGTAGGATATTTGTTCCTGAAAAAAAACAATTAAATATAATTAGCAATAACTATTATTCATTGTTTAATAATAGTTATTCGATTTAACAACAAATTAAATAACTATTTGTTCAAATATTAATTTAATATTGATAACTGCTACATTATAAGCCTGTCTCTGAAATCTAAAAAATACGGATCTTTGACCATATACGTGGGAATGAAGCAAAATTGGCAAGGGCAATACAATTTATTTATCAAACAGTATTCAAAACGATTCAAATATGATTTCTTTTTAGCTCTCATACCATGCGCCATTTTCATAAATTCCACTGAAATCTAGATTTTTAGTCTAGATTTCAGTTTTTTTTTTTCATAGTAATTTCTAGATTTTTTTGCTTTTTTTCACTGGCGAAGCATTATGTTCAAATTGGATCTCAGTATCTTTAAATCTACATCAAAGAACTAAATTATTGAGTATCATTTACAATTCTGCAATGAACAGAAAAAACCTGATTCTGATAAACCTAAAGAATCTTCGGCAAATCATGTAATGTAGTTAAGCTTCACCTTCTTGTTCTGTATATGTTTTGGATAAACTAATATTCATTTTTGTTATGTTTTTCTTCATTCTAAAATTCACTCTGGTATTCTACGATAGTCACAGAAAAAAAATATCTGATAATAATATATATCCACTCCATAAAATGCAAGTTCAATCCAGCTATAAAGATATCAGAAATATAATTTGGGACGTTTAAAACATTTATTTAGAGCTGGCTTTTTATTTCATATATATTATTTTAAGTATACATATAGATGTAAAAAGCCAATTCATCATATGTTTTCAACTCTTGACTTTCTAATTAGATGACACATCTTATTTAGGACATTTATTATTATTTTAGTCCTTATAATAATATAAGAGTATTTCGGATATTGAAGTGTTTTTAAATATTTTTTTTTCATTTTAAATGACTTAACATTTCCACTTTAATGTAGATTTCAAATTAAAATTTCAACCATTCGACGCGAAAGTTAGACTCGCCATTGTATGCGTAGGAGTTAAAATATGTTAATCTACTGTTTTTGACACTGTTTTCATAATCTGAATGATAATTCACGATTCGATAACAATAGTATCTTTTAGAAGATCACGTGTTTGTGCGACTCCTTAATGGAATTAACAACTAAATATTCGCCTTGCAATCTTTTGATTTTACACTGACATAAACAATTTTTGCCAAATGCAGCAAGAACTATACCAATGGAGGACATGTCTCCTAACACAATTAGCAATTGATAAATTATACTATAATGTATAAATACATATACTTCAATTCATAAAGCCAACCATCAATGAAATATTTGGATCTAATGGTAACTAATTTGAAAAATGTATCAATTGTTAAAAAAAAAAGAAAAGAAAGAAAGAAAAAACTAATTTGTGCCAACATTTGAAATTCAATTAAATCAACCACTTGGACAATAACAAAGAGCCTGGTAACAGTAAAGTGGCAGTAAAGTTTCTCAGGTCGAATGGGTGTTTGCTAATTATTGACATTCATGGTTATTGACACACAAAAGGGAGTTTTCTTCTTAGGTATGAATCGGGTTACTCAGATTAAAATGGAACACTACGGTCTGCTTTCTGCTGTAAATTCCAACAACAATATTCATATTCCTCTACTCGTTGGGTTTATTTCGAAAGCAGGAATGGTCTCCCCAAAAGTTCCTCGCATTGTCTCTAATAAACGATCCTGTCGACACTGCTTCGTTCAGTGATGGCGGGGTGGTCGGCTGTACACAAGAACAAGAAGTCTTTAATAAACGTGAATTGTTGTTTTAGATGCGTTTTCCCCAGCCGATTGAAAATAAAATTTGACTCAAAACTATATAGTAATCACATACCAAATTTGACACATTTAAGTTATTACGTTTTATTGCGTACAGAAAGTACAGACCGACAGACGCTCAACCCAGTGTTAGATTTGGCTCAAAATTTGATAGGTATTTACATTATGGATGCTTTATCTGTGCACCATGGTGGCCTGGTGGTAAGGTCTCGGCTTGTGAGCCATAGGGTTTTAGGTTCGAGACCCCATTCCACCGAAGAATCATCGTGTAAGGGAGTCTGTTGAACGATAAATCCGTCAGGACTAAATGTCCTCCCATTGGTGTGGTGTGGAGGGGGTGCCAGCTCAAGTGTCGTCCTCGTCATCTGATCGCGGTTCAAAATGACGAGGTACGTCCCAAAATAGCACTAGTGTTGCTTTAAATGGGACGTTAATATAACTAAATTAAACTAAACTGTGCACCGAATTTACCCATCTAATTCATTGACTTTGTAGTTATTGTGATAACTTTCACTTATATTCGAACAGCCGGATGGACAGACTTCTTCTGAGCTGAGTTTGCTCGAACATTGATAGTAATCTACAAATTTGGTATAAAGACCATATACCAAATTTCATCCCTCTAGCCCAAAGCGCTTTTGAGTTATCTTTGCCATAGATGGATAGACGGGCATAATATCAAAACTGTTTTTCGAATTCATGGAAGGTTCGAAACGTGGAGATTTGTCAAAATCTCAAGTTCGAAGTTTTCGACAATTACAATACTTTCTCCATACTTTATACGCGAAAAACTGAAAATTTGACCAAATGTAATAGCTCTGTGCCCCATAAATTTCCGATACAAATTCCGGAGAAAAATGAAAATGCAGTATTTTCATTGAATAAATAAACTTTCTTAAATAGAACTGAAATTTCAAAACGAATGAAAATAAAATGATTCGAAAATTTTCGCCAGTCATAAGAGACTGAAGATAATTGAGAGAGTGGTTTTCAAAAAGTGGAGTTCATCAGAGTTATCTTGATCTTAGTTATGTTTAAGCATGAATATTATATATTTCTGCTCCAAATATAATGATTTTACCCTTATAGTATATCGCAAGAATACTATGAAGAGTCTGCTTTGATAAAAGTATTGAAGCAAAAGTGGCACGCCTTCAATTAAAAAAATTTCAAAAACTTTTCTATTTTTTAATTAAGATATAATTTTCTACATTGTTCGGATTTTTCGTAATGATAGGATGAATGGAATACAAGGTTTATATAATATCTTTTTGCTGCAAATGTCAGTAAAATCTCTAGTTAAAACCACGAGGAATCCTACAATTCATACGTCCAAGTAAATAATTCTGCAAATCCTTTCAATACTTTTCAAAATAATTTATGGAATTGCACGACATTGAGTTTTAAACACAATTGTTACATTCTTATCTAAAGAAATTTTATATCATCGCTGTGATTGTTACAGGAGGAATATGAAAAATTTTATTTGGTTGAATCCACTTGTTGCCACTGGTTGCCAAGTCGCTTATCAGTGCCAAGAAAACTGATAACGCAAACAACTCGAAGAAAAAGTGATAGTTAAAGATTAACTATTTCAAGTTTAAACAAATTTTATCAGACAATTTATAGATTTATTTTCTAAGAGCCATGGTTGTTGCTTCAACATTCAATATGCAAATAACTTAGAGGTTTCTTTTTATTATCGTTACGGGTGATTTATACCATCATCTTGTGATTTCTGCCTGTAGCTGATTCAGGTAAATGCAACCAATCTTCGCCGTTTGTGATGGTTTTCTCAGTTGAGTATAGTAACTGCACTAACTCGGTTCATAGTGGAAATGTATTTTAGAGTTATCATAATAATCTCGGTTGTAGTTGGTAAGTTATGCATTTGAGTTTATAAAAATTTCCATAAGTTATCATATAAAATTTTGATGATTTCTCATGGAAATGTAGTCATTATCTAAATGGTACAGTTATGTTTCGATTTTAAATAAAATTATATAAAACTAACTTCGTAAAAACTTTCGAGTAAATGCATCCTCAAATTACTTATTATGTCCGCATAAACATTATTTATGCCTCAGTTATAGCGTAAAATATTTATTATTTTACATAAATGAATGATTTTTTGTATTAGTTGCAAAATGCTGCCATTTATAGAGTAAGTCTAAAAGCCTATGTTGAAATTTTCAAGCACACCCTCTTTCACGCCTTGATTGGAGAAATCATTACAGCTTTTATTGGTTTAAGAAAAAAAAATTCCTAAACAGAGCAAACACAAGCTATAAAAATTCGAGTAAAAAAAATGAAAGCGTCTATAAATATCTGGTAAAATCTCTCGCTTGATGAATCATCTATCTAATTAGATAACTCTTTTTTTACTATCTCTTTAGTAGAGAAGGGGTCATCTAATTAGGTGGATGATTTGGTTTGGTTATATTAACGTCCCGTTTTGAAGCAACACTAGGGCTATTTTGGGACGGGCCTCGTAATTTTGAACCACGGTCAGATGACGAGGACGACACCTGAGCTGGCACCCCCTCTCCACACCACACCACACCAGCTGGAGGACGTTTAGTCATGACGGATTTAACGTGCAACTGACCCCCTTACACGACGGTTCTTCGGTGGAATCGGGTCACGAACCTGAAACCCTCCGGTTCCGAAGCCGAGACCTTACCACCAGGCCACCGCGGCCCTGTGGATGATTTGGTACAATCGGAGAAAAGGTGCGAGCCATAGATGAGTCAAGCGACTGTCAACGTTTTAATCGATTCTTTTTAACTAAGATTATTTCATTGCATTGCTTACCATATACTCGGCTTGTTTTAAGTTCTGTCCACTTGATTTGCCCTAAATTATAGAAATTGTTTGCTACATTGTATCCATAGAATAATTTTAGTCTTTTTTATTTATGGAAGTATAGAGAAAGTATTATAATTGGCAAAAAACATTTAAACGGAGATTTTGATGAATTTCTACGTATTAGACCCCCCCCCCTAGTTCGAAAAACACATTTTTGGCACGTTTGTAACAAAAATAATTTGAAATCTTTTACAGTAAGACGGATGAAATTTAATATACGGTATTTAGACTAAATATTTTAAATTGGATTTTTATCAAATGTTAAGCAAAATCCATCAAGAGGAAGTCTGTCTTATCGGTTGTACGAATATAAGCGAATTCCATACCTATAAAATGAAAAGAGCTAGATGAAATTTAGTACACCGATTTAATATATAGAATGTAGACATTAATATATCTGCAATATCTATAACGTATCAAATTTTGATCCAAATCCAACAAGGGGTTGACCATCTGACGGTGTGTTCTTTCCGAAGCTTGTAAATTGGATAACTCCAAATTGCAATGGCTTAAATATATCAAATTTGAAATGTGATTTTGCGACTATATTTGTAGTTCTGTTTGAAATTTTGGTTTTCAGTCGGTTGTGTAGAAACGCGTCTAAAACTTAAATTCTATTTTCGATTACTATTAACAGATACCAGGGATTAATCACTAAAGAATTAACCCAGGTTTAACATGATCACGTAAATATGCTAAATTCTCGCCAAAGGTTAATATTCCCTAACTATTGTTGCCAATGCCATTCATGGAGTTTTCTGAGATAACACCCTTATTAGAAACATTGCGAGAAAGTTTTGGGAAAAATCACTCCTGCTTGTTTTTCAATCCAAAATTTGTGGTACAGCATCGCCAGGTCTGACTTATCAAAGCAAAACAAGCCTGGATCATCTCATCACTCGAAAACTAAAAAAAAGAAAATAGAATTTACTTTTAGCTGTTTGTTGAGTTGCTTAAGGAAATGCATCCTGTCCTCGTGCCTCGCTTTCTTCATGTCGATCGACTGTTGTCGGAGCTTTTCTTCGGCCTCAATCTCGGCCTGTAATTCCTTTGTCCGCTGCTCCACCCTTTGCACTTCGGCTTGCAATTGCTTGTGCTAGAAGAAGGATCATTCGTTCTTAAATCACCATTTATATCTAACATTCAAATCTCCGAACATATTTGTCGTCAGAATTTCAATTTGTTCTCAAACTCTCAGATCTAACCGGTTAAAGTATTAATTTTTTAATGTGAATATAAAGATAAAGTATTATTATTCAGTATGTAGTGTACGAAGGAATTTATATTCATTATATCATAAATTTACTTAACATTTTATTGCCATGAATCACACATTTTAATTAGATGGTTTCTTCTCTACCTAACTTATAGAAGATAAAAGATCAGTTAATTATTGCGTGTGAATCAAGGGCTTAGTCAAATGACATCAGAGACAGCCAAAGTTTTAGTATTGTTATACTCATGATACAATACGAGTCTCAATTAAAGAATGCTGCTAATATTGCCCTGAAACATGGATCATTCTATTTCCACTCTTTTACAGATATGGTTGTAAATCTGCCATCTGACCCATTGTAGGACCACTCTCGCCTGTGTATGTCAATCGGAAGCTTCCCGCAAACTGCGATGAACAGGCATCAAAGAATCCCTGAGACCCACATGTGAAGGAAAAGAGGGCAAAATGTGTCTAACTCAAGGGAGGCATGGGCCATCAGAACTGGGTTTAGGCTTCCATACCATCAATTCCTTAGGGCCAATTCTTCTTTTTGCACTTCAGTGTGGAGCTTCCTGCCCTCCTCCAAGCGGAACCCATCAAAGATAATTCCTTTGCTCTTTTTTATATGCTTCTTCAAATTCACCTCTTTGAAAAAGCTAAAAATGATGCCTCTGAGCTTGACTGTCAACTGAGAAAGCCTAACTTTGATGACCTGCCTCCTGCCAAAAGCTAAAACGGCGAAGAGAAGCCCGGCTTCTCTCCAAAACAGATCTTTCTCTCCAAAGGCGATCAGTATAATATCTCCAAGAAGGAACATTCCCTCATTTTATTAAATGTAAGGAGTTCATCTTGGACAATTTTAAATCTCGATAAGTCGTTTAAACGACTTTTTGCAGTGAATGCAATTAACACATACATATTTCTTTCAGAGGCTTGACTTCCACTCTCTGTTCTTCAATTTTTATAGAAGATTCTGATTCATCATTTGCAATTTAATGTACGGGTGGATTTCATACAAATATCTAGTCGTTGTAAGGCATAGATCACGTGGGAAATGCCAACTTAATTAACTTCGTGTTTGGGTTTACAATTAATCTCTAAGTTTCGTTAATACAAAATTAGCGGCTTAATGAATAATTTTGTGGTTCGCACCACACCAATAGAATGGCGCGACTCACTCAAAGAGAACCTTTAGACCAATCAGCCTGATGTCTAATGCAACATGACGGCAAATACGAGATCAAATTCAAATGGTCCAGCTCTAGTCTTAGTCATTTACTTTGCATCCATAGCAAATTAATTCATAATAGCTTTAACTAAAAGAGTCATAATTCTCCGTCCATCTGAAACCTATCCCCTTTTTAATAGCGTAGTTTCTCTGTTTTACTGTATATAATTTTTCTTTACCGCATACCCATTTTATCCGTATATCCTTTTGGGATTAACCCTATATCTTTATCATGGATATTATTTATTCTAATTTAATTCAAACGGATTAAACACACTTTTTTGCTGTTTATTCTTATAAATTTGCTTGAAATTCTGCAATTTTTCGCAATTGTCCTCTTAATCTGGGGCAGAAAAATAGATGTGCAATCACTGCTTTTATTTAATCCGAAACACGATATTGTGCGAGAAGCCCTATTTTACTTCAAATTCATGAAGAATGCATTTGGAATATTTTGGCGATATGAAGAAGCCTGGTCCTTACTTGTATTTCAACCTTCTGTTGTTCGATTTCAGCCTCGAGGGTTTTCCTCGCTCCATACTCCACCCCGCACTCGTAGAGCTTCTGGTAAGCATCCATCGTCATGTGGAACTCGTCTCGCACCCTTAGCAGCAGGGATCCCCGTTCGGCGCACTCGATCGTCGACTCACGGATCAGTTCGTCTAAGTAGAAAGAAAAATACCGCAGCGATATTGATGAAAAATCATAAAAATACAGTGTTGTGAGGATTTAAGATGTTGCATAGACTACTGAAAAGTGAACAAACGAATATCAGATAGAGACCATTTCTTAATTTATGCGAATTATTCTTGTCTGCAATGGCTCTTCTACATTGTTTACAAATATCTAAAGTCCACAGCTTTATAAAAAGTCAAAAACAAAGCTTGCATCATGGTAAACATAAATGTTTATTAGTTTCGAATATATTCAAAACTTTTGATATTGAATACATATTGTTTCCCAATTAATTCAATGATTACCTTTCCAATTCATTCAGAGATAGCTTTCTTTTTTTAAAACTCGAAACTTTACAAGTTCTCTAACCCTCGAAAGCCCTTACCCTTCACTAGCCCCCCCCCCTTTACCCCTTCCCTAGAAACGTGGAGTAAATTAAATAGGATGGTTAGTTCGTAATTAAAGGAATAATTAATAGAGGAGTACTTTTTATTAATTATTATAATTTAAACATATATTACATAAATAATGTTTTCAATACAAATTTTAATACCTATTACATATCACGACATTTTTAACTCGGAATTGAGATTTTATTTCGTAGCCAGGTTATGAAAAGCATAAATGAACAAATAGAAATGGTCGCTTAATTATCACTGTGGAATACTTAATATTATAGAAATGGTAATTAAATATAATTAATTAAATTAAGCATTTATTAATTTTTTTCTTGAAATTTATTAGCAACAGACATCATCGAATTCGATATTTATCTTAATAGCTTAGAATTCTATGCTATTCTTACTTTAAAGTATCAAAATAAAATCAGTGCACTGCTTTGTTGTGAAAGAAAATTTGAATGAAAACTGAATAGTTATGGAATTAACTTGATAATTCTGTTTTATCTGTTGCTACAAATCCGTAGCTTCCAGCACCATTTCTAAAATCGTTTCCTACCACCATTTATCGCCGCTCGCTCAAAGTTTTTTTTTCTTAGTAAAAGCAGAAATAATGTTGGCTATGAAAGTCCGAAATGGTTTTCACTTTCAAGTTCTGATTGTAAACGCTCCCTGAAGCTGTATTCGGAGAAAGGCTGAACTAAATTGGCCAGAAAAACACATAGATTGAAAAAGGAGCTATCGAAAGTGTATGCTCTAATGTTCCGTGAACATTGATATGGATACTGCAATCGATAGTTTTCTCAAACAGTGGCCTGAATTATCGATAATATCGGGTTATTTTTTTCTTTACTTGTAATAAAGATGAATGTGTTTGTGTATGTTAGTCCTCCACAGGTTTGACCTCCGTTTGACCTAGAGCTATTAAACATAGCACAAAGAACTTTAGTGGGTAAAAATGTGGGTGTACTCGTGTGTATTGGGACTCTACAAGCTAAACCGTTTGACTTAGAGCTACCTAAAAGGGTATACATATAATTTGGATGGTAGGATTATGCAACTAGAAACAATTGTTGTTGTAGTTGTTTTTTAATTTTATCTAAAATTTTAATTAATGAAAAATGAAGCGAATCTTTGGCTTTCACTCGCGATAACTTTCATAAATATTTCAGCACAAAAATAATTATTGAATGATTCTAGCATCATTCTGAATTTTAAAACATGTTTTAAATGATACCTTTTTTTTTCTACTTTTAATCAATTTTTATAAATATTTTAAGCATATTTTTCAACAATTCATATCACACAAAATAAATATAAAATTTAACTTGCATGAGCACATTAAGCATGCATGAAAAAAATTAGCTTTCATCAGCGTGTGCTGTAACAACGACTAAAGTTCAAATTAAAAGATTAAGTTGACTTTTACTGCAAACTAAACCTAGAAAAATGCTATATGTGATACGTGTTTGCATGAATTGAAATATATATGAAACATAATATTTTCTGAAAAATAAATGTAAGAAAAAGTTTTCTGTGCCTATTAAATTAGGAAAGATAATCTATATTATTAATTCTGCATTGCTTAAGGCAACTTTGGTTCACATAAATAGGATATCCAGTCTAAGCATAGCTAAACAGCTACTTTCTAAACCATTAGTAACAAACATTTATATCTAATAAGAAATATTATCTAAATGAAAATCTGAATTACATTCTATACAGTTTGATTCAATAGATGTTCTGAGGAATTACAAAATTTAAATTTTCATACACATCTCCGGTGCTATGTGCTATATTTAATAAAAGTCTTTATTTAATAAATCTTTCCTAATGTAATGAACTGAATTTTATGTGGATTCAGAAAAATATTTATTAAGTAATTTTTTTTGGAATATTGCATAAATTATAAGAAATATCTTAAGTACACTTAAAACTGCAGTGCTTAATGATTCTATATTCTATACTCATATTTAAAATTAGAACATGTTTGAATTCAGAAAAAGTGTCTATATTATTTGAAGTTTAATCACAACTGTTTCAAATTCAAATTTAAGGTAGACGACAGAAAATTAGAGGAATGCATAATAGAATGAACAGAAAGATGTAAAATTTCTAAAATAGTATGAGTTATATGACTATCAAAATTTGAAAATTAAAACTATTGTGCTGAGGACGCTATTAATGCCAAGTTATGTAAAAATATTTAATTAAAATTAAATCGACCATAAATTTCGGCCAACCGTTGGTCCCCAAAGGCGGCTAATTACGTTATCTTGCGCAAAATTAAATAAAATTTAAAATATGCAAAACTGTATCAATTCATAATGTGGTATTATGAATGACAGCATTTTCGTTGCCCCAATGCAAAATCTGTTAAAGAATAGAAGCAATATTATGAACAGTCGATAATGCAAACGAAGAGAAAACTATCTATAATTTCAAAATTGTGAACTAAAATATGGCAATTGATTATATTGTCCTGGAGAAAACTATCGATAGTATCGAAAAACTACTATTACAATATAAAACGGATGAAATCTAAATTTTCGATGTTATCGAACTCTAATCGATGTTTATGTCTATACTCTATACATGCGAGTGTAAATCACTTAGGAA
>JAPMOR010125595.1:7248-46450 GCA_026543865.1 Argiope aurantia
TTTTGGCATTTTTAATGCGATGAAAAATCTGCAAGTATATAAAATACTTGATTTATACAAAAGATAAAATACTTGAAATTATGCAAGAGGATAAAATACTTGATTTTTTTCCATCTTTATTACGCAGTAGGAACTAATATTTCAGCACTGATAAACATTCATTTGGTTTATTGTGAGAATAACAATCATTTGAACTTTGATGAATATCTTAAACTATCTATATGTGCATAAACAAGCTCATTATTTCAAGAATGAAAAATATACCTTTAACGCATAATTTTTTTTGTAATAATTACTCTCGATTAGAATTTAATATTACATATTTTCCTCAGGAAATCTAAAATTAACTATTTTGCTAACCTTAAAAGGCAGAGTGAAGTATGCTGCTTGTTGCAGAGTGTAATCTGAATGCCTTAAGGTATGTGACAACGTTTGAGGTGATTTTTTTGAAAAAACGTTCAAAAATAGTTATGTTTTTAAATGTTTGCATACAAAAGATTGAAAAAGCATCTATGAAACCAAAATATACCTTTTAAGTGGCAAAAGTTTATTAAAAATTGGCAAAAAGTGTGGTTTTTTTTTTTTTTTTTTTTTTTTTTTTTTTTTTGCTAATAATATGAAACGAAAATCTTCTAGTTGAGAGATTTATCAAATGATTTGATTAAAATATTGCAGATAGCTTAATAAATATATTATATTGTTCCTGAACTAAAAAAATAAGATGTATTTCCATCCTTTTTTTAAATATCGTGGTTCGACTGATAAATAATTCGAAATTTAAAATTTTTTTTTTTCAATTTTTTGTGAAGCGCTAAAACAACTATAAAATATTTCTAAATGGATAGATTACTTATTCTCTCGTTCAAGAACTCCAGAATATATTGAGAAATTATTATACTAAATTTGGACAAAAGAAAAAAAAATAGGTGTTAGTTTAACCCTTTCTGGGGTCATGGGAAGTATGCTTCCCACCAAATTCATCAATCTTTGTACGGAATTATGTAGTTTTACGTAAGTTCTGACAAATTTTTCAATCAGACGAACATTTAGATGCTTCATTTCCTTATGTCACACAAAATGGTGTGTCTTGATTTGTTACTTAATTATTAATTAGCCAAATTAATTAATTAATCAAAAGAAATTTATTTAATAAGCTAAATGTGTCATTTTTCTTAAGCCAATCACAATCCTAAAAATATTTTAATATATCAGGACTAGAAAAAACTAGCCCTTTAAAGGGTTAATTTATGAGATTTTTCGTAAAAAAACTCTCTCAAAGTTTAGAATCTGAGAAAACAGCTTCTAAAGCTATAAAAAGCGTTAAAACGTATGTAGATACAAATATAAAAATCATTAAAACTTCCCAAAAAATCAAATTTTTAACATAGTCACCTATAATATTCTATATAATATTAATGCATATTAATATTTATATATATAATATTATTGCATATTTGTATTATATGGAATACCATATTACTTATTTTCCTTAGAAAATTTCTAATAATTTCAAACTAAATTACCCATTTTACCAACCTAAATAGGCAGAGTGAAACAGGTTGCTGTAATCTGAATATCTTAATGCTAAGTCCTGTAGCAATCATAGATAGCGGAAGAATACCCAAATGTTTCCCTGCGGTCATCTAAAGCAATTATCTCATTCATTTGAAATATTACAATCCTTCGACAAACTTGACTTGGGATCCTTCTGACTAAAGAATGTGTGTGCAGACGTCACCCTCAACCCCTCTTTACTAGCACCCCCTGAATCCACCCCCTAACTTTATTGTTGTTGTGGATGTTGTTCGTGATCACGAACATCCATTCCACCATGCCATTTCTAATTTCGGATGATTTATCGCAGCCGTTGGTATATGGGACCGGTAATTGCAGCCCTGCAGGCGTAACCCAAATCTAATTGGGGGGTCACCTCCCACCTCTCCGTGAATGACTCCCCCACCCAAACAACAGGCGGTCGATGCATTAAATAACGATAGGAATTTGGGAAATCATTCGATGGACGGGAAATAGGAAATTGTTGAACGTTGGAACAAGTTTGCACTCAGTTTGCTAATAGTTTTTTTATTGGAGCAGGTCTGAGAACTGATTAATGCCATGATAGCACTTTGTGGAAATAATTTGATTAGTGCCCGCGAGACAATGCACTCTGCATGCTTTGACTTCTGTAATCGCGCTAAATTTGATTCTTTCTGTCTTAATTTCTGTTGCTGAATAATCTTGATGCCTAATTAAAAGAAAAACCCCAAATAGAGTTTAAATTACATCAGAAAGGATGTATTTGTTGAGTGTAATCCTGGTAATGACGCTTCTGGCATCTAATCACCGAAAATAATGACAATTTTATAAAAATGCTAGCAAAATAACCATATTAATATTTTAAAGAAAATTATATGAAAGCTTTCAAAGATAGACATTATGTTTCAAAGTGCTACACAAAATGCCGGAGGGAACTTGTGTTTAATTCTTTTTACGAGAATTTCGATAAATAATGCATATTATTTGATGAAATGCTAGTATATCATTTAAACATTCAAAATTTTCCTTCATCGAAATAACGATCTTCTTGATTACAAAACTTATGTCCACATAAGTTAAACAGTTCTAAGATATCGAATAAAAAGCAAACAGAAAAAAAAATTGAAAAATAAAATAAATTTACATTTATTATATTGTACTGGTATAACATAAAACTTATTTTAAAATATCTTTATAAATTATATATTTTATATATTATGTTTATCTTTATCTTTATTCTCTCATTTGAATAATTGTCTCTGCTCAACAATCTGTTTTTCTGTACTTTAGTTAACCCATTAGCCACCCCGACCCTTATTTGGGGATTTTGGAATTTTAAATACACCATTCAGTGCCAAAAATATATTTGGCACTCTATACAGTTTAGCTTCATTCTATATACATATATATTAGTCAATATTGTGTGTAGCAGAAAGTGTGCATTCTGTATTTCGTTCCTTTACAACAAGCGAACAAATTTGAAATTCATATGGAAGTTAAATGGAACAGAATTGTCATATTTGAAGCATCATATTTTTGGTTTGGTTTTTGTATTATGATGAAATACTTCACATTTTTGGTTGTAGTGTCAATCTGTTACTTACTCAGTCTTTTGTTCTTTTATTAAAACGATTTCACTGATCATTTTTTAATGATTATTTGATATTTTTTCAAAAATATCAAATATTTTTAGAAAACATTTTTTAAATACTATACTATTACACAACATTTTGTGCATATGTTTATGACTTATCTGGCCAAAAATTTCAAAACATTTCGCAGTTAATGAATTAATTCTTAATTTAACTAAACTAAGAAGAAAGAATTTCTACTTTTATAATATTATGTTCATATTACATAATATTTTGTTATTTTTGCTTTAAAGGAGCATTACCTTTTTCTTTTCATTTGAGTAATTGTATCCACTAAGCATTTTTTTCCTATACTATAATTAATAACTACTAAAATTCACAAATACAACACACGCGTATATTTTCGAACCCATTTAAATAAGTCTGAACGTGATTCCAATTAAATTTTAAATGTGAACGTGTGAAAATTAAATTTTAAATCCAATATTAGATACCGCATGCAAAAAATAATTATATATTTATTAAAACATTTAAATTCACCGAATGCCGGCGTCCTGGCTTAAACCGTGTTCCAACCTGAAGATTATCCGGTCGTTGGAACGCAGTTTTAGGGGTAGCGCGTCTTCCCTGTAATCTGGGCGTCCTGGATTCGAGTCCTGGTTCGGGTATGGTTGTTCTTCCCCTGTGTTCTTTCTGTGAGGTGTGTGAAAGAGTCCCCCTGTAAAAAGGGGTTATGCAAGTGAATGTGTGAATATTGTCTTCATTTGAGCTAGAAGTCAGACTGTAGCCCTCGGATGCTCAGGGATCTTTACCCTTAGTAGCTACTGTACACCCTTTCCGTGGCAACGCGGACGCATCATCATCAACAATTCACGAATCTGTTTTCAGTCCTTAGACTCATAGAATCAGTATCATACACAGCAACGTTTAACGATGGACGAGGCCTCTCGTAGTTGTCCCCTATACTGCCAATAAATTGTATCGTGTTCCTATTAGCTACATTTAATATAATATTCTGGATATATTAATATTCTTTCGTTTAAAATATTAATATATCCAGAATATTATATTAAATGTAGCATTTTAAACGAAAGAAAAGTTCCAAACATTTGTGATTAAAAATAGAGTTTTCTTCAGGCGGCCGTTGATTGGTCAACAATTGCGAAAATCTTAACTTCATAACATGTCAGCTATTGGAGTGAAGACGCAGAATTTTTGTCGTTGAAATTGTTAGAACCTAAAGAATATTCTTGTTAATAGGACCGGAGCGTTATATAAAAATGTAGACATTTTTTCACAATTATATTTATTGACTCAAATATCAGAAGATTTAATTATTTATGTCATTTAGAATCTTTTCTTCATTTTGCATTTTTATTTCTAAGGTTTAAAAATATTAAGTCACAATTACAGCAAACGCCTTATACACTGGTGAGCAAAACTTAAGAAACAGGTATGTTTTTTGCCATAACTTCACGAGAAATCATCTGAGAGACATGAAATTCAGAAATGAGATACAGCATTTTGTTCTAAAAGAATGACGAAAGCATAGTTGCGCAGAAATGAATACAATGCATACAGTACGGAATCAAACAAAAAAAGGCTTTATTGAACTCATAGTATCGTTACACATGATTGTCTGTCCAAGAGGAAGAACAGCAAGCAGATGTTCCTTAGTATGGGATATGCCCTCCCCTTACTGCAATGGTTGCTTCGCACCGTTTCCCCATACTCAGCACCAGATTGTCCAACAGTTCTTGAGGTAAGAGTGCCCATTCCTCAATCAGCATCTGTTTAAGTTGTCTGGTGTCCACCGGAAGATGTAATCGTGCCGCAAGGCGTCTCTCCAAAGCATCCCACACATGTTCTGTCGGATTTAAACCAGGGGAGCACGCCGGCCAATCCATTCGAGTGATATCTTCACTTTCCAGGAGCTCCTCAACAGCATGAGTCCTGTGTGGCCGTGCATTGTCATCCATAAAAACGAAGTCTGATCCAATGGCACCTCGGAACAGACGCACATGGTTAAGGATCACCTCCTGACAATAGCGATCTCCAGTTACAGAACCTCTGTCAAAAACGTGGAGCTCAGTCCGCCCGTTCATCATAATGCCTCCACAGACAACAACTCCAGGACCACCGAAAAGGTCTCTTTCCGTGAGGGCATAACAATAACAATTAATAATGCTTTCTTCAACTTGAAAGTAAGAATTCATGCTGCAAAATATAGCGGAATCATTCCCCACATAATATTTGCATTGAATAGCAGTATATAATCAGAAAATATATACTACAAAGTTTAGTACCTTAAGACAGAATTTGCTGAATTCTTCCCTTGAGCTCAATCCAACTGTCTGATTACAGCTTTGTCTGCAGCTTTTTATGTTTCCGTGAGAAGAAAGTGAATGTTCTAGAAAGATGTAGTATCTTCGCTTCTAATTTATATCCACCAAAATATCAGCATTTTCAATTTTGTCATTACGTTCGCCAAATATATCGAACATTCGGTCAAGCATCAATTCAACATCCTTTTAAGTTATCTGTAAAATTTCTTCCTTTTCCTTACCATAATTACCATAATGAATGCGCTGGAAAACAATATTGTCAATTTGTAAATTCAAATGTAACTTTTGCGAGAACCTTTCTTTGAAATACAAGTAATCAATTTGAAGAGGTTAATAAAATATTTTTAAAGATATCAAAGTATATCGTGTTTGTAGCTTAAAATATTATGTAACAAAAAAAAATCTATTAAGAAGTTTTTCAGAAATATAATGACAAATTTATACAATAACATTTCCAGAGAAATTCCTTAAAAATGAAGAATTTCAAAAAAATTCTAAAAACTTTCTAAAATTGTTGTAAAGAATGATTTGAAACTTATATTTATATATATCATCATTATCAATAATGATGATTATAAATAACATCAAGATTTGATTCAAATGAATGAAAGAGGAAACTGGGTTAAATTTTCAAATACAATCAATTTTTATAGAAGAGAATTTAAACTTTCACCCTTCACAAACGATCTTTTGTTATTTCTTTATCTAAAATTACTGAAACAATTTCATATAAATCAAATTTCTAAGATAATTGTAAACGCTGTCTGAATACTTTCTAGGGAAAGAAACCTTAAAACACTTTGATAGTATCAGGCAGTTGCTTATTAGAAAAATGATGACCAAGTAATTTACCCTTATTAAGTCCGTTGGGCTTTGTTGCAATCATTGTTCATCTGGCAAAAAGTTTTGGGTTGAATAATAAAAGAAATCTATTAGCTGCTTTTAGCCATTTCTTTTATCCCATGAGTCTGATAAAGCAATTTCGACATCTTTTCTTCTACGAATGCCTTTCCGATGAAAATCTAGCTGACTCAGATATCACCATGAATAGGAACAAAAGAGTTAATTTACGCAAAGAAATAAAGGATTGTTTGATTCGTAGAAAAATCGATAAATGTGCAATTCACGCATTTGAATCGAAGTAATCAATAACTTAGGAGTTCTTTCTAAATGCGTCTCGTAATAAAAATACAAAAGTCAGATACATTGTTTTTCATAAAAGCTACTAGAATGAATTCCTAAAACTTGCTTAATCTGCATTCAGGAATATCAAAATTATTAAAATAGTAAAGTGGTTATTAAGATAGGCACCCAGTTGTCTCTAAAAATTTTGCTATCTAATATAACAAATTAAGACGGCAACACTAAGAAAGCATTCTAATAATACTTGATGGAATGCTAAAAATGTGCGCATCTTATATCATCATATTTTAAGTAATATTTTCATTTTATTTAAATGTAATTTAATTGCAATTAAATGTAATTTAAAAGAATTTATCTTAAATATAAAACAGAGCAACAACAACAACAAAATGTTTTCGCTCCTGGAATTCTTAAGTGATCACGTAATAATAAAACCAGTTTATCTAAACCAGCTATATATTTTCAGATTTTGTATAATAAATCTCTTTTAATACATATAGGGCCGAGGTGGCATGGTGGTGAGGTCTCGGCTTCGGAAACAGAGGGTTTCAGATTCGTGGCTTGATTCCACTGAAGAACAGTCGTGTAAGCGGTCTGGTGCATATAAAATCCATAGGGACCATACGTCCTCCCATTAGTGTGGTATGCAAATTTGGAGAAGGGGTGCCATATCAAGTATCACCCTCATCATCTGACCACGGTTTAAAATTACGAGATCAGTCCCAAAGCAGTCCTAGTGTTGATTTAAAACGAGACGTTAATATAATTAAACTAACTTTTAATAAATTGGAATATGTGTGTGTTATGTGTGATAAGTGAGTATTTGTATGTATTACAGCACAGATCGTTTAACCGAGAAATACGAAACATTATACATGTATACTTTGGAGATTGGAACTGTAAATTATAACAATTTATTTGAAGTTTAATTGCAATTTTAATTATACAGCGAATTAACTTAAAAACTAAACGAAATTGTACTTTTTTTCTAACCATAATTTTTTTAAATGATTTTTATATCTTTTTAAAATTCCCAAAATTATCTTTTCAATTATACCAATTTTTACAATTAAATTTATTTTTAATTTTAATTCCTTTCTTAAAAAATGCATATTTATTACTATTATTATTACAGCACATTTATTATATTTATTATTACAACATATTTTGCAACAATATATTTCATTTTTGAAATTAAACTCGAATCGTTTTCATTATCGCGACTAGTAATTTTATCAGGCTTATTTTCATTGCTGATGCACACGTTGTGAAGTTTTAGCTTATTTTCCCATATTGGATAGATTTAAGTATGTGGTATACTTAAAAAAAAATTTTTTTTTGAGTTTTACTTTATTTACAATAAAGGTTTAACTTCAGAACTAAGAAATGTTGAACAACTTAGGAAGATCTCAAATGTGAAGATTTTTCGAAATCTTGGGTTCAATTATTCAACGCTATCAATACTATCTATATATTTTGCATACGGGAAAGTAATAAAAAAAACACTGTAATTGGATTTTCAACATGTAAACATTATGAGCGTATTCAGAGGTGGGGAAATGTAACATGAATTAAAATTAATGAGGCATGGTTTTCCCAACACTTATTCTCATATTCACTAATGGTGATCATTTCTCTCCCAGCATAAAATTTGGGTACTCTGAACAAGTGTGAACACCATTAGGGTCCAGATTTTTAATTTCTGTATTCCGAACAGGATCACGTTTTGTTTCGTAATAGAGAAAACCGAGTATACTTATCGAATAACTTTGTTTTACAGCCGATTCAAACAAAACTTTGACACAATTACAATAGCAAGATCCAATACCAAATTTCTTTAATCTGTATCTATATGCTTCTGAAATATGACTTTTTAATGCGTACGAATGTATAGTAGACCCACATATAGAAAATCCTTTGTTGGATTTTGCTGAAAATTTGAAACGGGTCTACATTTATAAATCAGGTGACTTATACATTTATAAATCAGGTAACTTATAAATTTGGTGTAAAAGCCACAAACCAAATTTTATCTAACTAGCTCAATGTTTTGTGTGCACCCCATATATGATACGAAGCATGACTTTGTCATAGTTAAACTAGTGCCATACGTGTTGGTTATCCACAATGGTCATCCCTTCAGCATCCATTTCCAGAACTCTTCAGAGGTTTCTGGAAATGGGTACACATAAACAAGGTTTTTAAAACCTTATTTTCCGATTTATTTTGCCACCAATTTTTCAATTTTGTTTATACGTACGTTTTGGTGTAGAAAAAGACCAGAAAAGATGGATAAAGTGTTTAATTAATTAAAATAATTTGATTAATTTAATAATGAAAATTCTTTTTATTTCTGCCTTTAGGTGACAACTATTGGCTGCTTGTGGAAATAAATTCTTTGTGTTATTGTGAGAACCTTCAGAAAAATGGCAATATTTTCACGATGCCGTGATGATTTAAAAGATACTTTTAAGTACCGTCAACATAAAAAGAATTGTTATTCCCCCAAAAGAAGAATTCAACAGATGTTAAAGTAGTTGACCTAGGATGGTTTAGAAAACAAAGCTTGGTCATCTTCATGCATACTCGCATTACAGCTATTGCCAAAATTCATTGCTCAAATATCGATAAATCAGATTGTTCCAATGAAAAGATGACCCGTTCTGTTGAAAAGCAGAGCAATCTTAAAAGCCTGTTTAAGCAACCACCTTCCACTATCAAAAACATTAGAAGAGATCAAAGAACGTACGTTGCAGTGATGATCTTTAATTGCTCAGATATGGATGAGCTGGATTGTTTCAATGAAGGAATGACTCGTCCTATTGGAAAACAAAGCAACTTTAAGAGCCTGTTTATGCTACTACCTTTCACTATCAAAAACATCAGAAGAGATCAGAGAACGGACGTTTTCTTTTGTCTGCAGTGATGACCATTTACAAAGTGATGCTATAAAATGTATGGAACGAGTATTTTTATACCACCTGGACATATGTCGTCTGACTCAGGAAGAAGCCACAGAATAATTGCGAAGTTTCTAAAAACGTGGTAAGTTTGTGTGTGTGTGTGTGTGTTTTAAATATATGCATATGTTTGTTCATGCTCAGAGAACGAACACTACAGTGATGACTATTGGCAAAGTGACGCTATAAAATGTGTGGAACGAGTTCACTTATTACCATGTGGACATATGTCATCTGACTCGGGAAGTAATCATAGAATATTCGCAAGGTGTGAAAAAAAAATTGGTGAGTTAGCGTTTTATTTTTTTAATGTATTACATATATCTGTACATGTAACTTTGTTTTGAATGTATAACGTTCGGAAAATTATTTAATCTTTTAAAATAGCCCTTATACAATTCCAAATACTAGAGTTGGAACTCAGGGCATATCTGCGCCAAAATTTTGAGTAAAAATACATTTGAATAAAAGTTTTAGAGTAGAAATAAATTGATTATTAGTACTTAAGTTTGAGGACCCTAAAATCTCTTTAAAAGGTTGAGTATAAGAAATCGAAAATAGTTTGACATTAAAAGTATATGCATTTTGCTTTTATTTGCAAATATATGAAACAAATAAGAACAAATGGAGGTCGGGTAGAGCGACTAGGGAAATATTAAAACGCCAATGGATACAATCCAAGACAAAAAAAAAATCACTAAAACTGAACTTTCAAAATGTAAAAGATGGAAAAACTATGATCGTAATCGAAAGTGGAGGAATATAGCAGGGATTTAAAAAAAAGGAAAAACGGAAAATGCGTCTCAGTTTTTGTTTAATTTAGTTACGAATCGCATCCAGAAAGCAATATTTGCTTACATCTGAGCGAAACAATGCAAACAGAGTACGTTTACTTTTATAGAATTTTCCGATTTTCTAAAAGCCTTATCTCAAAGAAGAAGGGGGATTTTCTGATTGTATTTCTACTTGTCGTTGAAACACGAGCCGGTTCGTAAGATTTCAGAATTTTAGGGATGGCTTTTTTTTTTAAACTTTTAGAAATATTCATGCGTAGAAACGTATTTCGTTTGGCAAAGTGGGTGTTATTGGATAGCCAAACAGATTTTATGCTCTGATAAGTAAAAAAAAATCTATATTTTTATGTTCGCAAAAATATTTGGAAGATAAGTTTGTTCTTATTAAATTTTTTCATCGCTGATATAAAAGAGAAAGAAATGGATATGTTTTCTAACTATATTTTATTTTCGGATCAACGTTTTAAATTATTGATGTAAGATTTGGGGGGGGGATAAACATTCTGGCCTTCAGTATTATTTGTAGCATTTCTCTAGATGTATTTAAATTTTAAAAAATATTGTTGAATAGTCATAGATGTATATGTGTGAGTCTGTGTGTTGGCACTGAACAAATCAAAGAGTATAAAACAGAGATTCCAAACTTTATGCATGTATATATGTGTGTTCTTCAGTGATTTTTTAAAAAAAATAATTATTAGAATCTCATTTAATTAAAAATTAAGATAAATTTTGATATTCTTCAGCAATAATTTACGACATTTAGTACAGCATAAAAATGTAACAGGGTGCATGTCTTATATCCTGTTAAAATAAAAAATTCATTTTTCCAAAGATAAAAATTGTTTTGTCGTATATTTTTTTCCATTTTTAATCCATTTTAATTAATATTCTAAGCATATTTTAATGCAATATAATTCGTTGCAAACGTGAAACCCAAATCGTTTTCACTGTTTCTATTAATATTTCATCCTACGTTTTTAAATCAAGATGTGAAAAATTTATTTCGGCTTATTTTTTATGGTAAGCACATTTCAGCATAAGAAATGTTTTTAAGATAATTATAAAACTTCTTAATGTTAACTATTAAGTTTTAGTTTTAGAATCGGGCAACAGTGAAAAAATATTTGAAATTTGTCCACTTTTTAAATACTGTTGCTTTCCCCTGTTATAGACTTATATGTATTATGATACTGACAGAAAATTTGAAATATATAATAACATAATGAATAGATTGCAACATGACTTCTAAAATAGTGTGAGTAATCTGACTATCAAAATTTGAAGTTCAAAAATATTTTGCTATGGAAGCCATTAAGCGGCTAATTTATTTAGAAAAGAAAGTATTTTTGTTTATGATGGCGGTATCAAGACAAATTCATCGTACTGCAGCCATGAAATTTCGCATATTGGTACGCAAGAACCCTGACCTTCGGTTCAGAGTGCTTGCGTTTACAAGCTCTGCGAAAACGAATTTATATTTAGGACTCTACTCCCAAATTGACTGAAAGTAAACTGATAGAAAACTATAATTATAGTTGCAAACAATTTATATCGAGAAGATTATTTAATAGGCTTCGTTTCCATGCATGCGAAAGTATCTAACCACAGATAATGAACTTTCACAGATTTGATCCAAAATTTATATAAGAATCTCTGTTGTGTGTGGTGTGACTTATGGTACTCTACAAGCACGCTGACAGTTATCTATCAGCGATTTAAGCTGAGTCAGCATCTCTTGTTTTTTCAGTAGTGCCAACTAGGGCCAAGAGTATTTGAGATACTTAATCTATGTTCTTAATTTTATTTGTCTAGTTTTTATGTTTTGTAGTTATTGTGTTCGACTGTCGGATTCAGTCAGTCGAATGGATATTCTTTCTCAGAATGGATTTCATTCAAAATTTGATAGAAATTTAAAAATGTCATACTAAGCTTGTGCACTAAATTCCATCTGTCTTGCTCAAAGCCTTTTTGAGTTATCGTGTTCAAAGATAGGCAGATATAATTCTAAAAACATGTTATTGAGATTCAAGGAAACAAAGCACGTGAAGATTGTTCAATAAATAGAATTCAAATATTTAAAACACATTTTTATTTTATGCATTTCGTATCTGAGAAAGTAAAAAATTTGTGCATCATTGGGAGCAAAAGCAACCATGTAGTGTAGTGACTTTTAATAAAGAAAATATTAATTTTCTCGAAATATTTAAGGAATTGAAATTAAAATTCTTGCATCCGACATTTTTTTCATTATTTTTTAAAAACTTTTAGAAGTAATTTTTCAAAAATCCTTTTTTAATTTAAAAAAAGAAAATGAGCTAGACACCGTTTTTCTTTTTTTTTTTTTTCTTTCCAGAAAAAAATGTTTTCTTAAATATTTCTTCGTCTGGAAAAAAAGTCAGATTTCACAAGTAATAAAATAGATTACAGACGGTTGAAGAATTTAAAATCATGATGAATACATTTAAAAGAGGAGACTTTCGACACATAATTTTTTTAAATTATATATCTATTTCAGATTTAGATGGTACATCGCACATAGCTAATTTAACATTGCTAATTCAGGTGCGTCGTACTCTTGTAAAGCATCTTTCATATTAGGTTATAGTTGGATTAATATAATTATACTGATTTTTCACGTTAATTTAATTTAATTTATTCACCTCCACAAAATGATAACGTGCGATGAATAATGTATGATCCGTTAATAAGATTAGATGCTAATTCATGATCTGGTAACATGAACCTCTGCATTTTGAAAGATATCAACCAAATTTCGTTTCACTCATTACATGGACAAATTCCACTAATTTACTTGAATACGCGGATAATTTCGAACATCGCTTTAATTCGGATGTTAAGCCACCTGGAATATTCTCGCGTATGTAAACACTGGACATGTTTATCATTAAACGAAGACACTTGAATGAATATGCACAGTGTTTTACTTTTAGGACATTAAATCGATTATTGTGGAAATATTTTTGTTATATTTAGGTGGTAGATGAGCAAAGAAGAAATATAATAAATCAAAATTCTGCGAGTCAATAATCCAAAAAAGATATGTTAAAATTATGAAATTTGTATGTTATATTTAGGTGGTAGATGAGCAAAGAAGAAATATGATAAATCAAGATTATGTGAGCCAGTAATCTAAAAAAATATATGTTATGATTAAGAAATTTGTATGTTATATTTAGGCGATAGATGAGCAGCTATGAAATAAGTGAAATCAAGATTCTGTGAGCAACAGTCCAAAAGGATATGTTATGATTCTGTAATATTTCATAATTTCTAATAATTTTCTTGATCTATTTATCATAGTATAAATTTTAGCAGTAATTATTCTTTTGGAAATTTATTATTTGGCACCTGTTGGCGTAATTGAAGCTTAATTTACAACTTTTTACACAATGAACACATGAAATTTTTTTCAGCTTCGCGGTTTTGAGTTACATTCAAATATTAAAGTGCAGTCAAGCATTCTTTCAAATGTCATTTTTTCTAAAATTGGATTTAGATCTACAGAAAAAAAATATTATGACAAAAAAACCAATTTTCATCCATCAATCTTTAGTTTCTGCGATACCAAATTCATTGACAGGCTTATTTCCAAAATGACACTTTCGAGCCCAATAAACTCTAAAAATGGAGACTCATCAAAATATGGATATCGAACTTTTCTGACAACCACAATGCTATCTCTTTACAAACTTTATATATGCGAAAGTAAAAAGGCATCAAATGACACAAAATTGAAACGACACTATATGAAAAACACAGGGTAAGGTAAAAAGGAAGAAAAAAAATTCCCGATATCCATGTTTCCGAATAAAAAAACTAACGGCAACTTTTTGTTGGATAATTGAATATTTTGAGGGGGCAGGGATTTTTCCCTAAAACTAAAAAAAAGAAAGAAGAAAAAACACATTTTGACATTCTTCCCTTTTCCAGAAAAAAATATCCTATTTCGATAAGGGTTAAGTAGGGTAATTCCAGAAAACATCCATCAATTGGATGGTATCCGCAATACATCAGAAGAAGCCCAGTTCCGCAATTTGTCATCGGATATAATCAGTCCTTCGCATCCGGAGCTTCCAAACTTCTACACCTTCTTCTCAGGATATAATCAATCTCCAAAATCTGCTTTTTATACTCCTGTTTTATTTTTTGTAGTGAAATGTGGCTGCTTTTTCTCATTGACGTTGTGTTGAAGAGAGATAATTAAATTACGCTTCTTTCTTTTCTTTTTTTTTTAAATATTTTTATAAAGTAGTGTTATTTTTTAAAGCTTAACTTATGGAGAGACTAACAAAGTAAGAGCTCTTATGGTAATGGATAAGTAGTTAGTATAGTTACCAGTCATTAAACAAAGTGAGATATTATTGTATTAGTTTTCGTATCCATCATTTTGTCTCGTTATATCATTTTTTTACTAGTACAGGTAGTTAAGGAATTAAAGTTATAATATTTTATGCCGAGTAGTGGTAAAAATTAAATCACATTTCATGCATATAAATAGATTATTTCTAAAATTTCGGAATAAAGTTAGGAGATAATAAATACATTAGCATTATTTTCTATTTTTCACTCATTTAACTATATATTTTGATGCATTATTGAAACAAACATAGAAGAATACTTTTTGTTTTCAGTTTCGTCTCAGAAGTATATTTTTTTTTCAGCTAATTAGAACTAATATAACCATCTTGTCGATGAGAAACTTACATCAAAAACGTATCTATTGAAATATATGCAATAATTCTTTTTTTCTGGATAACACAAAAACTGTGATATTATCACATATTCCTTTGGAAACTCGATTAAAATTTCTTTTCTCAATATTATTATTTGCTCACTTTGTATTTGTAATCTATAATCATAAAAGAAATCACAAATGATAAATTTTCATTGGCCACTGCTATATCTTTGAAGAAAATTCATAAAATTACGTGACCTGCATTTTTCATCTATTTGTATGTTTCATTTATTTATTTTTTGTCTACAAAATACACGATGACTAAATGGTCGTAGAATCCAGGATCCACATATAATCCATCGAATATCAAATTGGTCATTATTCTGGGCTTGATGGGACAGTAAATCTGCTGTCTTAGGCGTCATCCTCAAAGGTTGCTTCAGAATAGTCCTGGGAGTAAATTGAAGTTACCTGACAAATAAGCTATAAATTCAGAAATTATTCTAGTTCGATGTATGTATATAGAGTGGTACGAAACCGGTACGTTTCATCAGCGTTTGGAATAAACTAATGAAATCAGTTGATAAACGTAATTTGAATCGAACTGTATTATCTGACTACCAGTTATTATTTTTTCCATTCGAAAGATTCTCCATAACTGGCCGTGCAGATTGGAGGAATATACGGTAGAGATAACAATCCATATAGAAATTACTGTGCCATATATCCAGACTTCATGGATACAAATCTGTTCTTTTAGGTGACACATCTCACTTGGCGATACAATATGAAGTGAGATACCATTAGAGGTAAAATTTGTATCTTCAGGCTAGGATTAATATCCGAAGGGAATTCTCAAAGCAAATTTACCAACACAAGTAATGTGATAAAAAATTAAATTGGCGCGAAGCAATTGACGTAATTCGAATACCGTTAATTGCCTTTTCAAAAGTTAGTACGTAGAAGCTATATCTTTATATTATTATCTTTGTTTTTGCAAGTTTGTCATTTTAAAATTGGCAACACCAATTGCTTGTTTTGGAATAAAAAATATGTCAGCATGATACAGTTTTGCTTTATTTTAAATTGAAATATAATCTTCGTTAATCATTCCGGAAAAATAATCCCGTGTAACAACCGATCTTTATGTACTTGACTGCGCTACAAATATATCTTCGATGAAATTTTTTTAAGAATCAATAATGTGCTATGAAATACGCAAAGTAGGAAAATATTTAGAGCCTTCTCAATTTTGGGGAATTCCGAGGCATTTAGATTTTTGTGATATTTCCAGGATAATCCAGTTTTATTCTTTCATTTTATTTACAAACGCCGTTCATTCTAATAAAAATATTAATGATATATATAATTAAGTTAAAATAAAATTATAATAATTAAACTCAAACTTCTTTTAAATTTCAGAACACTACGATTAGGGTTAGGAATTGCAATACCGGTATACTGGGATACCGAATACCGGTATTTTGAGCCATTTGTACAATTTTGTAATACCGGTATTCACAAGTTTAAATACCGGTTTTTCGGTATTTACTAGAAATGTTTAAAATTGTCGCCACTATATGTTCAGGGATCGCCAACATAGCAAAATAGTATGCGTTTTTGTTTTTATGTCTCCCTAACGGGCGAAATTAATTAACTAATTAATGGCTTAATTAATTGCTTAAATCTAAATTAGCGAAACATGGATTATCCCTGAAAGAAGAAATTGTATCCATAATGACTGATGGAGCAACAGTTATGAAAAAAGTTGGAAAGTTGATAAGTGCAAATCAGCAATTGCGCTATGCTCATGGAATTCAGTTAGGAGTAATTGATGTATTATACGAAAAAAAAAATAAAGAACAGAAGAATCCAAACACTGTGGATATAGAAACTTCGGATTCCAACTTTAAAGAGAGTAAGAGTGAGAGTGATATTGACAATGAAGATAATGACAATGTAATTGTTGAAGAAGATATTGCTAATGAGGATGAAATATTAACTCATCAAGAATTGCTTCCTATAATTTATAAAATTCGATAAATTGTTAAGATATTTAAACGTTCCCCTATAAAAGATGACATATTACTAAAATATATACTAACTGAAAATAAAAAAGAATATATGTTAATATTAGATTTTAAAACACGTTGGAACCGTTTACTCCTAACAGCACACATCATTATCTGAAAATTATATATTACATTGAAAAATCGCACAGAAGAAAGGCATATCGAAATAGAAAATGTCTTATGGTATTTACATAATTATAATGATTTTAAAAATGAAAATGAAAAAGAAGAAAAGAAAATAACCAATTCAAATCTAATTAAGTTAATAGTAAATTTTCTTAAAATTTTTTACCCACAAACCTATCCACATTCAAAAGAATTCGGTTCAGTTATCGAAGATTATGATGACACTAATGTTGATAGTGAAAAGGAACTGTCTCTTGAATAAAAATTAGAATTAACGATAAATAAGAAAATTTCAACGAAACAAAATACAATACAGAAATCATCTGTATCCAAAACCATCCGATAAGAAATTGATTTATTTGAAGATGAGGGGTTTAATGGTAAATACTTGGAAAAAGTATATCGCACATTGCTAACAGTACCACTAACTCTTGTGGATGCCGAAAGAGCGTTTTCGACAGCTGGTAATTTTTGCAAAAAATTACTTTTCAGGCTTAATGACAGTGCAATTGATGCATTATGTTTTTTAAGATCACATTTCAAAAATTTGTATTAGTACCACAGACTGAACAGTGATATTTAAAATATTTTGCGATTTAAATAAATAAGTCGTTCCTTTACTTTTTTGTGATTCTTTATATACTGTTATAATTTATAAGTTACAAATAATTTTTTGGGATATTTGCCCTTTCTAATAAAACTGGCAAATAAAACAAAGAAACACCTGTGTTTACTTTCTTTTTCTAAAATTTCAAATACCGGTATTAAAACCGGTATCCCGGTATTAAGATCTAAAAAATACCGAACACCGGTATTGAAATTTTGGTCCGGTATTGCAATCTCTACTTAGGGTTTCTATATATTTTTAAATTCACTTTCAGGATCGGTGTTATCAAATCTTATTTTTCGGTTGTCGGACAGATTAATAATTCTAACAAAATTTGTATTTGTGGATTCAATCAATAGGAATAGTCTCCCCGAAACTTTCTCGCAAATTAATTGGCGATTTTGCAACTATAAAGAATAATGATATTGTTTGCACGTGAGTATTCAAGAGAAGAATATCCTTTAGGAGCATTAAAGGATTGAAAAGATTGATATTTAGTAATTCTTTTGTATAAGTTTCATTTTATGAGATTTATTGCCAAAATTTGTTTGAAAATCAATTTTAAAAAATTTGTATGGTTTTTTTCTTTCTTCCTTTTTAGATTAAACAACTCAGTCCCATTTATTATAGTTTGAATAATAATTAAAACGAAATACACATATTCAATATTCAAGAAAAGTAATATTATAAAACTCATTAATACTGCTAAATTACTGACAGGCACGACTGCTTTGGCAAACTAACTTTCCCGCTATTATTATGAGTTCTTCCTTCAGAACTAACTTGTCAATGTTATTGATTAAAGAAAACAATTTCCTGTCTTTCAGAAGGCAATTATTTGTTCCGGTTGCAAGATGGCTCTGGATTTATGAAGGCAACATTTCTTATTTATCAATATCTTGTCCCTTCGATACATAAGGCAAAGAAATAAGAATGTCTTATTCGGACATTACTGAGATTTGTGTATAACTAGTTGTATAGAAATAAATTGAAATGATAGGCTGGCACTTTATTTCAACATTCGATTTAATAATTCACACAATTATTTCTAAAATTGGTACTAACTTTGTTGCTAGTATGCAAGAGGCAAGTATTTTTATAATTGGTATTAACTCTGTTACTAATATGCAAGTGGAACAATTATTTCTTTAATTGGCGTTAACTTTGTTACTGGTATGCAAGTGAAATGATTATTTTTATAATTGGCATTAACTTTGTTGCTCGTATGCAAGTGGAATAATTATTTTTATAATTGGTTATAATTAGTGTTAAGTCTGTTACTGAAATGCAATTGAAATAATTAATTCTTCAACTTTTGCTATATGTGTTACTTATATGCAAATGGAACAATTATTTCTTTAATTTGCGTTAACTTTGTTACTGGTATGAAAGTGGAATAATTATTTTTATAATTGGTGTTATCTCCGTTGCTGGTATGCAAGTGGAATAATTATTTTTATAATTGGTGTTATCTCCGTTGCTGGTATGCAAGTGTAAAAATTATTTTTTTAACTGGTGTTAACTCTGTTACTGATATGCAAATGGAATGGAATTTAGACGAATTTTCACAAATGAAATTATTGTCCTAATGAATTAATATTGATTTATTTTACAAATTGTGAATAATAAAATAAGGATATCTTAAAAATGTACTGCCATTATTTTGCAATGCATTTATATATTAATTTATTTTACAATTTCAGTGTATAAGTATTTGAAATAAATTTTCCCCTTGATAGATCTTAATAGTTCTAAATGCTAATTATTTGGAATGATTTCTAAATTATTATTAAGACATGTTGATTTAACGATTTTATACTCATAATATTCTAAGCGCAAATTAGTTAATGAGTCTATTTCTTATAACATAATCCTTAAGCATAATTTATAATATCTAATCATCTTTTATTACCTTGTGATGTAGTTTACTTCAAATGCATTCCAAGTGCTACATTCCCTGAATAATTTAGACCATTATTCATAAGCTGGTATACGTAATTCATTTCAAAATTAGTTTCAGACCATTAGTAAATTACACAAAGCAATTAAACTTGAAATAAAGTAGGTTGAAATCAGTTAACATATTAATTGAAAGATATTTGAACACAACAGGAAATTATGAACTATCCAGAACTGGTAGAAATTCACAATTAATAAAAGTTAAACAGAAAATAATGTTTAGAAATCTTTGTACAAATCTAATCTTCGAAACTATAAGTTTCTAAACAATATATATCTGAATTACAAGTAACTTACTCTACAGCACCATAGTCCATATTTCAAGATTGCACATAACATTTCGTGAGTTCTGTAGAAATCTTAATGACTCTACTAAATTGGAACAGCTGTTAGAAAGCACAGCAATGGATTTCTAGCCATAAATATTTGAATAAAAGATAGACTTTGCAGCGAATTTCAGGTATCCGAAACAAATTTTAAACATTCATATGCATATTTTGCGTTGTATAAAATATTCATAAGTAAAAAATACTCGCAAAGATAAGTAAAAGAAATCAAAGAACGTTCCTTTTATTGTATGATTTTTTCCAAACTTTACGGAAGAGGAGCCGTATCTTTCTTAGCTTGTATAGATTTTGGTAAGTTCAAAATACACATAGACATATTCGGGAATAAATTGTTGCTTGTCTGGAGTTGAATATAAAATCTATACTACTGCAGAAATTGTATTGAAATTTATTTAAAAGGACAGTTTGGGATTTATATATTGTTGTGTATTATGGCAAGTTATTTCTATGATGTATTTTGTTTAGTATAAGAAATGTATTTCAATAAAAAGAATACTCTTGAGAATATTTGAATATATATAAAAAAAATTAGAAAGTGTTCGAATAAGGGCGATTTTTCATTCAATCAAAAAATAAAATTTTGATAATCTCTAAAACAATTTTTAAACTATTTCAATATTCAAATATAGTTTAAAAGTGTTGCGGTTTATGGTGTACATAAGGGTTTTGAATGACGTCAAGTTCCGGGATATCATAGTCTACTTAAAACTATCATGTTCGTCTAGTTTTCTATGTATTTAATTTCTTTTGTTATGACTTTTTAATCGCTTCTTTTGACCAGCTGATTTTCAGAGATTAAAATTATTAAATGTTCATGTTAAAATTTTCAGTTCCATGTTTTATGTTTAATTTTCTTGGCGAAACTTAAAATTACCTTAAATTAGCTACTCCGACCCTCCCTGATGCCTTCCTGATACTCCGACCCACCCTGATGAGAAATCTGAATGACCGGAACGCCTCAACAGCAACATTGGCGGGAACTGTGTTTAAGTCCTAGAGGTCATCACCTTCCATGGTACAACCTTTCCCATGGGAAGTACGCTCTGTCATCGATGGGAGGAGCCAGACCCCCCCCCCCTTTTTCTGTACCCATCAGGGTAGTGAGAACCAACTACACTGCCGGAAGCTTCTCCTCCACAGTTACGAGGTGCCTCCCCCCCCCCCAGAGTAGTCTGCAAAACATAAATCAAACATATACCAATCTTAAATCAATTGACTCCTTGCACTCGGATGGTGCCTGTCACTCACCAATCAAGACGGTGCATTATTTTGACCTTTTATTTATTTTTTAAAAATTTTGATTGGTGAAAAGATGATGACCTCTAGGTACTTACAAAAGATCTCTAGGTAAAAAGATCTAAATTAATTTTTCGGAAAAAATTCAATTTAAAATATTTATATATATTTATTTTTCGGAACAATAAACAAGCCCTTGCTTTAGGTGAATAATTTTGCACCGAATTACTTTTCCGAGGATGCAAAGGGTTAAAATATAAATCAATCTGATACGATTATTAAATAAATCAAAATGTACCTTCTTCAATCAATGTTACAAATCCATTAAATTTTATATCTATCAAGTTTATATATCATATTTCATTTGTTAGATATACGATTACCTTATTTTAAAAGTCTTATACAGTTAAATTCATTGCTCATCTCACTATTTTTGTCATCTCGTCTAGAATTAGAAATTTAATTTGAAGAAAAAACCGTATAGTTTAAATTTCTACAAATATAAAAATCTTCCTTCATGAAGCTAAATATATATGCATATATGTTTTTGCTTAGTAAATAAGGATTAATAGTAGAATTGTTCAATTTTAAAATTTTTGTTTATTGCTGAATATTTTCAATAATTTGTGTAACAACTCGGAGAGTTATTCAATAAAAATTTATCTGATTCAAAAAAACAAGTTCAGTGCGCTAAAATAAGAAAACAATTTTACAACTATAAGCACAACAATTTTATACGATCAATTATATTACATTAAAGATTAGCAATGTTAAAAGCCGAACGCATATTAAAATATTTCCGGCATTACTTATTTATGGAATTAAACCTCAATCGACTTAGAACAAATTTCAAAAAAATGTATTAAAACCATACTTTAATAGAATTTGATTCATTATCTCTATTAATAATAAAGATGAGATTGTGCTTGAATGCCGTTGCTCTACAGACCCAGAGCTACCAAATTTGATACGTATAACTTTAGAGAGTGGGAATATGATCCTCGGAGTTACTTTAAAAAAATTATTATTTGAATTTTAATTGATTTAAAAATCAAGAAAAATTTTGATGATTTTCTCGATGACTACCGAACATATTATTGCGCATACATAAATTTTGCATTATTTCAAATTTTTATAATGTATTTTTAATCATATCAGTTTAATAATAATATGAATTTTTCCTGGATTTTGATTATATATAATATTGATTTCCAACAACTAATTATATTAATGCCCAACATACATACAACACACGCTCTTTTTCCATTGTTAATAAATATTGGCGATATTTTAAAACAGTATGTGAACATTCAAACTGTAAGTAGCATGGCTTTTGTAATCTTTAAATTGAAATATTTAAAAGCAATTTCATTTTTTTAGAAAAATACTTTTTCCCTTAAATTATTCCATTACCATAATGTTTAATTTTCCATCTAGGAATCATTCCAATTTATTTGGATAATTGGAATTGTACTATAATTCTAATTGTTAAACGTGCGATTTTCAATGCAATGCGTGATTTCCGTGATCTAATGGGTTAAACCAATATTGTAAATCTCTCTATTGTAATCTATTGTAAAAGCACAGATACTGCTGCTTTACGCATGTGCGAATCGTAGTAGGAAAATAATTAAAATCGCAATTATAAAATTACTTTTTTTTATTTTGATATGACTTCAATATACTGAACCCTTCCCCAATAAATGAACTGTAAAATTGTACAAGTATCTCCAAAATTAGTTACGTATTTCTCGAGATTTTAGGGTTTCAACATACAGACACTTTCAGGAGACTTCATTTTACACTATGCATAGATTTATAACATTTGAAATAATTCCCTCTCCTCCGGTTTTAAAAAGAAATTATATTTTTTATTTCATTTTATTACTTTTATCCTTTTTCAAGAATAAAGATTTGACTTAAAATTAAGGTAAATTCCTAAAATCCCTTAAGAAGTGAAATCCTTGCATTAAAGGCAGCTGTAAGTGCAATTAAGGGAATCCTGTCACATAAATTTGACATTGCTCAGAAGACAAAGGGGAAAATTAACATTTAAACAAAGAGAAAACCCTCATGTCTTGGAAATGCCTACAATTGTGTGGTCTCTAATTTTTATATTCTACAAGAGATCGGAAAGCACAACAAGTCTTCTCTTACATATACTTATCATACTCTTCTTCGTTCTTTCTCTCTTTCATCAAACACATGAGATTCTTGATAGCACTATCCATCTGTCAGTGGTGTAACTAGATAATATGGGCCATTTGATAGATTTTTAGGATCAAAGAATTTTTTAGTCCTATTGAAAAGTAGCAGTGTCCATGATTTTGTGCTATTTTAACCCCTTGGGTTCAGATAACCCTCAAAAATGGACCCCTGGCGTGTTGGCTGTCTTGCCAGTTTATAGTCGTTGCCCCTCTCACCCTTGAATTAAGAGAAGCATTTACTGCAGTGACAATCAGACAGTGACATCACTCTAACGATTATCAGCCAGATTCACAAGAGAGAGCAAGTCAGTCTGACATAAATTTGGGCACACTGAGTTAAAATAACTTGAAGCCACATCAGATTTGGGGATTTCAGCTCTTACGGATTAAAGAAAACACACAAATAATTATGAATTCATAATATTTAGTAATGTGGAACTCTATGGGAGGATTAAAGGACTAAATTTAATGCATAATTTTAATTCAACACACAGCTACCGATTTTATCCTTGGTAATGTAAACAGTTTCTTTTACAAGCATAGTTTAGAAATTTTCTACTTATTATCTAGGTATGAGTATCTGCAAACTGATATATATATTTGTGAAAGATTATAAATTGGATGGTTAACTAGTTAAATATCCTATCATACTTTTAATTATAACATATGTAAAATTATAATTCAATGCATTTTTAGTTCAAAATAAAATAAAACTACTTTAATAAGGTAATAGGCGCTCTTTGATCAATAGAGTAATTTATAACAGATGAATTAACTCATTGAATAAAATTACTTTGAGAGACAGCTTCATCAGAAAATAAATTATCTTTATGATTGATTAATGATTGATAGAATGTATCAATATATCAGTTTTTTTTGTCTGCGTATCGTTGAAAATACTTTAGAAATCATTTTACATTTTTCATATATTCAAAACTCTTTTTGATTTGTTTGTGCTTCAAGCTCCAAATCACCGAAGAACTTTGAAAATTTGATACCTTGAAAATTCCTACTCTGCCTTATTTCCAGACATTTTGTGAGGGAAAAAACAATTCTCTAGACAAACAACACTAACAATCTGATTATTTTCTGAATTTTCACAATCCCTATAGATAGTTTTCACTTCACAAAAACTATTTTTCCAAAAGAAAGGCTTAAAAACATACACTAAGCTCTATCAGCATCTTTGTTAGCTAGAGAATTCTAAAAATGTGCAACAAAACTCTGCAGTAAAACTTACATTTTCTTTGTGATCGTGAGAAACTCCACGAATAAATGAAAGGCCCAGAGCTCGTAAACCTCCCAATATTCTCCATAAAGAGTGTGTTTCTTTTCGAATATTCTATCTAGTTACTTATACTTCACGTGAATCTGAAAGACGTTTCTCGAATCTGCTGAGTTGACTGTTTCTCCCCAAATAAAATTTATATTCCTTCGATTTCTGACACGGGGATAGAACGGATGAAAAATACGCATTGTGTTTATTTGGAATTGAAAAGAATTTATCTTTGGAATAAGTTGAATTTGATGGCCTATTTCACTGGCAGACGAAGTGTTAAGCCTTAAAACAGCAACGTAAGCGAATACGGTGAATAAAATGATTCTACTAGCAGATCTTTTTTTTCATTCTCTGATGTGCTGCCACATCTCGAAGGTAAATTTCGAATTTAGACTTTTTGGAAAAGAAAAATAAACTTACATTGCTTTTAGAAAACGATGAAGAATATCGTTGAGGTTATTACTAACCGTTCTTTTCCGCCGTCGTTGAAGTAAACAAACTTCAGTAGCGGATTTTTTACCTAAATTCCAAAACCATCTGAATCTTTTTAGCATTTTTTCCATTTCTTTTGCTTCTGCTTATAAAAGGTTTACTTTAACCACCACATGATGTATTTTTAATGATATATACTGTGTATAAACAACCTTTCTCGAAAGCAGAAGCGTTTTGATTTAACCTTCTAAACTGCTTCAAAAAGTAAGATTCATCATAAACGAGGATGTGGTGTTTTGTCTTCGACAACAAGCTTGAAGAGTTAGAAAGTGTAGAAGTCTGAGAAAAGCTTATGATGCATTTTTAACGATAGCTACTACATAAACAAACTTGTTGTAAACTGTAAAGGTTTTGATTTAACTTTCCAAGCTGCAATGTGAAGTCCGATTCATTTTAAACAAGAGTGTGTTATTTTGTCTGCAGTAATAGCTTTAAAATACTGTGAAGCGTTGAAGTCTGAAAAAAAATGTGCAAGTCATTATTCAGAAACGGAATCAATCATCCTTGCTTATAATATCCATCGCAAGAATAATGTATGTTAATGTTAAATTTTTCCGCATTTTATTTAAACACAAAAAATATATCTGGTCCATAAAGTTAGAAAAAGCTATCTCCAAAAAACAGATAACTCGTTATCAATGTTAATAAAGTAATTAAATTTAGAAAATTTATTCAGCGAATTTAATGATACTTATTGAATTTAGCTAAATTTTTTGTTACTTTTTAATAGATACTATAGAATCGATTTTCTCAACACTGAGCGAATTTTAGTCTTATATTAGAACATTTGCCTACAAGTTAAATATCTTTCATCAAATAAGCATTTGAAATATATAGTGTCAAAATCCCATTTGCTGTAAGTTATAAAGAATGAAGGAAATATTTAAATTCTATTAAGACTAAACATTTCTTAAAACAGAAATTTATTATTTATTCAACAGAAAATTATTATTTATTCAGCGAATTTAATGATACTTATTAAATTGAGCTACATTTTTAAGATACTATAAAATCGATTTTCTTATTTCTGTGTGAATCTTTAGTCTCATATCAGAACATTTCCTCACTAGTTAAATACCATTAATCTAATTAGCCTTTGAGCTACAGGAGCTAAAATCGCAATTGCTGTAGGTTATAAAGAATAAAAATTATTTAAATGTAATTAGGATTCATTGCTTTTAACAGAAAATTATTGTTTGCATTCAGAAATGAATGAGCTTTTGTTATAAAAGCTCGTTAATGCTTATTGTAGGCAATAATTTCTTATTTTTTATTAACATTAGTATAAAAATTAGTGTGTTATAATATAATAAGTAAAAGTAGTGGCAGAAAGTAATTTAATCTCTTCCTAATTTCAATCTGGAAATCAAATATTAGCATTGAAATTATCCTTATTTAAAAAAAATAATAGAATGCAAGACGTCTGAAATGTTTACATGTATATACACTCAGTAACTAATTTCTAACCATTAGAGATAGACATACAATTGTAAAAGGGGAAATTTTACCAAGAATTATAGATTGCACTTATGAATGGAACTCATATTAACTCCATCTTACAGATTTATTACAAACTCTTGACAACTTCATATGTGCTTCTGGTAATTGACCCTTTTTCCTATTTCTTTTGCCAGTTATTTAAAACAGCAATCATAATTTGATGATTAAAATTGGGAAATTAATTCAGCAAGTAAAATTAAGAAATAATTATTGATTAGGATGATTTCTTTAGCTATTTAGTCTGGTGAAAATAGATCTAAGAATCTCAAAAAATGGATCTAAAAATCTGCGACTCTTCGAATACATTACCATGACTCATTTAGAAAAATTCGAGTGCTCTAATCTGTAGGTAACTAAGTTTCTCTTAGGCTATGCATAGAATAATTTTTTTTATCCGAAGCAGTGATTTACACTCTTTGGGTAGATTCTGAATGGGAATCCTTTTTTTTTCTTCTACAAGATTTGGTAGGGTGGTGAAAAAAACCCAGAGCCATTAGACATTACCATAGCTTGTTGGTAAAACGCTTTTGTTCTAATCTTTAGGTAACGAATTTTCTCCTAGGTTATAGCAATATTGTAAACTCTTTGGGCAAATTCTGAATGTTAGAGATTTTTTTCTTCATTTGGTATGTGGTAGAAAAAACTAGCCATTAGATATTACCATGATTCATTTGTAAAAAAGGTATTGTTTTAATCTTTAAGTAACGAATTTTCTCCTGGGCTCTACATAGAATTTTTTTATCCGAAGCAGTGCTTTAGACTCTCTCGGTAGATTCTGATTGGGAGCGTCATTTTCTTCAAGTTCCGATTGGTGGTAAAAAAAAAGGGCAAAAACCTTTAACCAATAACATGTCTCATTTAATAAAAGGCCATTGTTCTAATCAGTAGGTAACGAATTTTCTTCTAGGCTATATATAGAATATTTTTTTAAAATTCCAAACAGTGTTTTACACACTTTGGAGAATGCGAGAGTCGTTTTTTCCATGATTCTATGGTAGTAAAAAGAAGACAAGAATACAGAACAGAACGAATCTATGAACAAAAATTATGTGCAAACTCGTGTTCTTTTCGACATAATCGTCACAAAGATCCAGGCATTTGTCATGTGGATGGACCCCGGTGGCAGATCCTCTCTTCGAAAAACATTTCCATCAGTGGGTGAGATGGAGATAGACATTCCTCGGAAACTCCTCAATGGTCTGGAAGCTTTTTACTGTTAGCCAGTTATTCTGCAAAATATTCTTGAATCTTCTTTTTAAATAAATAAATAAACATTTCGATCTTCTGAATTCAAATATGACTGATTGAATTCTCATTCAATTCTGATTTCTATTGTAATATTCCAATAGTGAATATTACAATATTAGAACAATCGACGTGAGAAACTCTGGGAAATGATTCACTTCTTTGAGATAGCCTATGCAGTGATCTAAAATCGGCCATTTTTATAGAATAGTGATATTGAAATTTTCATAAGTCGGTCATCTTTAGTGACTGATTTAGTTGAATGGAGTGCAACTTTTTTTTTATTTAAAATATTAGCGCCTTAATTGTAATTTGTTAAATATAACTCACAGGGCACAAGATATTTGTAAAGATTTAAATTTCGTAATTCATCAGCATTTGTTTACTCAAATTATATAAAATATAATTATTTATTTCATTTAGACCATTTGTCAACAGATGTATGTATGTTACTAAAGGTTTACAAATTAGCTGTTAGGTTGCAACTGAAGTAGATATCTTGGACATATTAAGCCATATTTACTTTAAATCAAATCTGTTTAATTGAATTAGTAATATAGGTATTGTTAAAGATCACAGAAAAAGTTCCCTTTCATTTACTTTTCAAAAATTATCATCTGTCATATTTATTTAATTTCATACAGACACTTGCTGAAAATTACATTTTTATGTATCTTATTTGGAATGATAGTTAACTTATTTTTTAATTTGAGTTTTTGTCAACATGATGACAACGCGTTGATAAAAGTTGATTTTCCCCCCATTAACGTGCTTGTGCAGTTTAGATTTAATTTTATTTAGTGTGAAATAAATTGTAAAAAATATTATTAAATTATTTTTTAAAAATTCATTCAAAATAGAAATTTAATCTGTTCGATAAAACATTATTATCATTGAAAAGATTATTTTTTGAATTTCAATATGATGCAAAAATGAATTTTGTGCTGTAGTATTTTTGAAAGTTATAGAGGATAAACGCCAAAATTTTTCTTAATTTTTAATTAATTAAAATTCTAATTAAAAATTTAAAAAAAATTGCTCCGAGGTGCACATTCCCGGCCTCCAAAGTATACACGTGCCACATTTGGTGTCTGTAGGTAAAACATTTTGGCTTGTAGAGCGCCAACACACACACACACACAAACACAAATTGAGCTTTATTATAAGTATATATTATTGGCTCATCGGAGTCTGTAAAAGAACTGCTTTCAATAAATCAAAACATTAACTAATTGTTTCAAATTCGCATGAATAATTTGAAACTTATCGGGAGATTCAAAAGTCCGCTAACATTTGAAAATTCAATAATGTATGAAATAATGTACGTAGAGAGATAAAAATTGACACCCATGCTTGAAATGGCATGAGATTTTATTGAAGCTAAACAAAATGTGCAAAAGGGGCCAATGGTCGTTTTGTTGAAAACAAAATCAAGAATTGGTAACAACAATTTTAGCAAAGACTCTAGTCTTTATAACAAATGCTCAACATGTCTGCCGTCATTCACCAATAATACTTATAGTTGGGAGACAATGTTGGGAATAGCACTGTACAGTATATTTGTAGGTGTGGTCAGAAATTTTCATTGGATATTGCCTTTTAGCACTCCTAATGAAGTCGGACGATCGCGGTAGACTTTCGACTTCAGGTAACCCATAAAGAATAATCACACAGGTTGACCTGGAGACCTGAGAGACCAAGCATGATAGAAATGGAGGTTCAGCACGCGATCGTCATCAAACGATGTGCGCTAGAGATCTTGGACACAGGTAGCAATACGGGGTGCAGTGCCATCCTACATAAAAGTCATACCTTCCAGCAGGTATGAACCAGGCTAGGAATGATGCGATTCTGTAACCAATCTGTACCTCGTACCCGTCACGCTTACAGTTTAAAATGCAGAACCATGCATTTCTTCGAAGATAAAGACAATCCAATTTAAACATCTGTTGGCCTTTTTGCACTTCTTTTGGCTTCAATGAAACATCATGCATTTCAAACATGTGTGTGAATTTTTTTTCCCTTCTACCAACATTATTCGGTGAATTATTGAATGTTTAAATGTTAATGGACTTTTGAATCACCTGGTAAATAAGTTGAATGGAAATTTTTAATTTTCGTAACTATAATTCACTAAATAAAATACCAATTGCTTTGACCTCTAATATTTTTCCTCAGTATGCTGACGTACATTTTTTTAACCCACTTTAAAGAGATGATTCCATTTTTGAACAGAATGTCCTCTTTTCTTGATAACTCTACTCTCCAGCCTCTTAAAAAATCCTGACATCAAACGCTGACTTAAGCAAACCTTTAAAAAAATGTTTTCAAAAGTGAATCAAATAGGTTTTTATCAGTTAATCCCCATTTTTTCATTCGACCTCAAACACCGATAAGAACAATTGTGTTTTTAACCGCAATCCCCCTCCCCCAGTGTCCTAAAGTTTTGATTCTCATACGGGAGAACTATCGACCGCTTGACGTTGATGGATGGAGGCAGCAAACTTTAGAGGATGAAACATAATACTTTTTTCCAAAGAAATGAATAAAAAAGTGGATAGGAGATAGGGAGGGACAGGTTCCAATAAAAGCAAGAAAGCCAATTTTGGAAATTTGAGTACCAAGATCTTTCTAAATCAAATCAGTTATTTATTGACTATATGGTATCAAATCATCGCTGCATTTCCATAAAATAAAATCGCTCTTTCTTTGAAGAGTAAATACTCTATCTATAGCCAATATATGGCTTATTGAAGTATATAATAAAAAAAATGTCGGCATCCTTTATTATTAAAATGCCTAAAATTGAAAGTTTTAGTACAGGCAATTGTAATAATTGTTTTGTTCTTATGTTTCCTAATTTATTTTATATAATGCACTAGATACGAGTAAATAAGTGAGTGAGTCTATTGAAGAGTCTTCTTGATTTTCAAATTTTCCTGATCTGTTTTTTGGTTAATAGTGTTTTATCAGTTGTAGTTTGAGGAAATATCTACTGCCCAATCTCCAACTGATGAAAATATTAACTACAAATGAAAATGTAAAAAGCAAGATATAATGACATGTCTCTAAACCAACACTCAGCATTAAATTGAAGCGTTCGATGAAATTTTGTTGCGTACGCAAAATGATTTGTAAATTCATTGTAGAGGGTCTTTTTATATTTGCTATCCATATGCATTACAATGTATATAGTAGACATCACTTAATGTGATCATATCAATGTTATTATTAGCTTTATATTACCAATATCTTCCGATCCCCAAACTAAATATTCAAATGTATTAAACAATATTCATTTAATTGATCATTACTACATTTAAATGTTATAAGTTTTCAAACAGACATTTGACTGACATTTCCTTCTCATCTAACTATTATTGTTCTTGGAATATATTATTGTACTTTTAAGGGAAATTGTGAAAATACTTTTTCCTTGTGAAGGAGTTCATTCTTTTGTCTGGATAAGTACAGTCTGGATTGATTTAAAAGGACCTCTGTGTCACTAGCTCTGCAATAGAATCTATTGAACAGCTATTAATCATTGTAGCCTATAATTAATTACGGAAGCAAAATGGATTTTTAAAAAATCTTATTTGAGTGCAGAAGAAAAAATTTACTGAAATGTCTCAACTCAACATACAGGTATAGTTGAAAAATTCACAGTATCTTCTTGGTAAAAACTTTTTGGAAATTTTTATGAGGTAAACTAAATCATACACATTGATGATGCTGTTGGGAATAAGAGTATTACAGAACCCCGCCCACCCCCCTCCCTACGAATGATGAAATGAATCAAGCACTTCATATTTTAAAATGCTGCATGCATCAGCGTTCAAAATAAAAAATGATAATACGTAAACGAAAAAAAAATGAAATGTTAAAGAAAAATTATTCATAAGTAAAAAAATAATAATTTTTTAATTTTTATTTTTGAAATAAATTATAAATAGCTCTGGAATTTTTTTTTGTTCTGTTTTCCTTGATGCGATAGAGATATAATTGATTTTACGCATTTCGGTTATTGTTATAAAATTTCATAGGAATTGAAATGATCACAAGATTGTAACTGGACATTTCAAGACGTACTGAGCCACACAAACATAATTAATATTTATTTATACGCAAGGGGAAAATAATATTAAAAAATATATAAATTAAAATGAAATTTACGATCGCAAATTTCAAGTTATCATGTGAAAACATTATTAAGTCATTATTTGTCTTAATTAATTTAAGTCATTAATCAGTTCAAACCGGTTTGAAACAATCACGAGACATCTCTATCGATCTCTATCTCATCCCTCTCTCTCTGGGCCGTGGTGGCCTGGTGGTAAGGTCTCGGCTTCGGAACCGGAGGGTTTCAGGTTCGAGACTCGATTCCACCGAAGAACCGTCGTGTAAGGGGGTCTGTTGCACGTTAAATCCGTCCTGACCAAACGTCCTCCCGCTGGTGTGGTGTGGTGTGGTGTGGTGTGGAGAGGGGGATGCCAGCTCAGGTGTCGTCCTCGTCATCTGATCGCGGTTCAAAATTACGAGGTCCGTCCCAAAATAGCCCAAGTGTTACTTCAAACGGGACGTTAATAAAACTAAACTAAACTAAACTAAACTCTCTCTCTTTCTATTTCTCTCTCTATATATATATATAATGATAATTTTTTAAGCTTTCATTTTCAATTTTTCTAGCTGGAAAGCAAAGTTTTGGAGCTCGACTGATTTCCAGATAAAATAACAGCTATGTTATCAGAGCTCTACGTCAACCTTTTAAAAACTCATCTGCGGTCAAAGAAGCATACGTAATAATAAACTAATACTGGTAAAAGCAGGTCAACCCTTTAAAAACGCATCTGCTTTCAAAGGAGCATACATAATAATAATGCAATACTAGTAAAGGCAGGTAAAAAAATATATGCTGTTAAAAGATGATGATGGAAATTGCCATTTATGCTTTATTCACTGCCTACGCGATTTCGAGTTTCAGTATTTATTGCCTACGCGTTTTTGATCTTCAAAACTCTTAATCAAGATAGCATCATGTTCTCACATGATAATATTTTTAGAACAAGATTCCATTTCGGAATCTTGTGCCAATCTTTAAATGTTACGAGCTATTATGTCCACACAGGTTACATAATACTATGTTGTACTCACGAGAAAAAACGCTTGAAATTTTCTCTAATTAATGATCCAATTTCTGTTCCACAGAGCACAATTAGCGATGACATAATTAAGTCCCAAAATTTCAAGTACACTTTCCTTTAATGTTACTGTAAGGAATTCATATTGTAACTTAATTTCATGAATTTCATCTCTGATCCCGAATAATTACCAACATTACTGAATTAATCTTTTTCAAATATGTTTTAATTATAGGTAACGCGCTGAAGCTGTTATACGTTATAGTTATTTTTACTTAAAGTAGCGTGAAAATAAAGGAAGTTTGATTTCAACGAATGTAAATTCTCATATGAAAGTACCAAATTGAACTTGAAAGAATTTTCTATGCACCACAATGCGATTTCACTCAACGAATTTTCATGATCTGAAATTGAAGTTTGTGATTAGTTACTTTTTGTTTACTGAGAGAGTTATCAGAAAAAGTTTGGCACCAGAATTGGTACTGTGCAGTAATTTATAAATAATTTTTTTCTCCAAATTTTGGGGAAAAATTATCTTTTGGCTAGGCATTCTTTACACAGGTTACGTTTATCGTATATTTCAATAATAAATTCATTTGTAGTGACTTATTAGAATATTCATTTAAAACTTACATGGAAATATATAAGAAAATCTACATTGGAACTTACATGGAAACCTATAATTGAATATGCTAAATAATTATAGTCCATTATATCTGGTCAAATAAGGGCATCATTTTAAAAATTCATTTGTCCAATCATTGCCAGTTGTAGTATTAATTAATCTATTTCCCCAATAATATAAGTATCTATTGTCATTTTAAGATCTATAACGTTTGACCGGAAATAAAATCACCAATTTGGTTTATACGTTACAACGGTCCTTTGCACTTCAGAAACTAGGGATAATTTCTTATATAGGGAGCTATCCCTAGTATAGGAATATTTCTCTTTATATAGGGATCCCTATAAAAAGAAAGATATTCCATTATCTAGGTATCATGTTTCACTATATAAATTTACTTTTTTTTTGTAAGAAATTGTTTGCTTAGTATCGCAAAAATTACTTCTGATCTTCTAAGAGCACACTTGGATTATGACAAGGTTCTAGGTCCTCTAGAGAGTAATTTATATTCTACGGGGCTACAAGGATGAGTTCAGGAGCTGTCAGGATTATTTCCCATAGAGGATGCATAGTGAAATAAGTTGTTTTTTGAGATTTCTCTGGAAAATGGTATAGGATGAAGGATAAACTGCTTGGTGACATTTAGTGACTATGAATTGAAATATGAAATATATATTGACAAATTGATCAATGATTGAGGCTGGGGGGGGGTAGATTCGTTTGTTTCGCCAATTATTTTGAATACTGGGTGTTCTGCTAATGGGACAAAAAACTCAGAGTTGTTAGTAATCATCAAGAGGAACAAATGATTGAACTGAAATATAACAACACCTTAAACTACGTTGAAAAAGTGAAAATCGCGAAGAACGCATGCAGGCTTTGAGTAAGCCAATGTTAACAGATAGACTGCGCACATGTTGGCAGTGAGTAATGCTCTAATCTTGTCAATCACAACACAGATTTAATGCCAACATGTGGGCAGGAATCCTCAGTGGTTATCTCCTGGCATTGTCTTTACTGCTCGAAAGACAGAACGTAGGAACTTACCCTATTTTTCTGAATCACCCTCTCCCATAAATATTTCAAAGTTATCTGCTGCAGTGCAGTGAAGTATGTGATTCATACATGTTGATGCTATTGAATAGTTTTCACTACCATGATACAAACCCAAATAGGTGGATTGAACGCGTGAGATCCATTGTTTAGCGTCCAATTTCGTCGGATCTTAAAGCGTTTTCCAGTGGGATCACCTTAAATCGCATATTCATACGGCGGCTATTGACATAACAGATACTATCATAGTGCTGATTGGTACTGCTGCGATTGACATCAAAGGCATACTTGATAATTTCGAGCTCATTCGAAACTTACTACGCTGTTGTATAGATAATGCATTGACATCAATAGCCTCTACTTTCGACATCTTCTATAATAATTAATAAAATAAATTTTTCTTAGTAATTACAACACTTTCTGCCGTTTGCGATTTTTACCATTTCATGTTCCATTGCAATTTTTATTCTTCTTGATGCCTGATAACAACCATTTGAGTTTGCCGTCTATTAATGGAACAATGTTATATGTAGTTTATTAGTGATTAAATTAAATAATAATGGCTATATATTTCAAAAAATTTACCTTATATTTTTTAAAGGCAGCGAATACCTATAAATTCAGTGAAGTACATTTTCATAGATTATTTTTTAGTATCTAAAATTAATTATTAATGTTTATGTTGCTGAGCCTTTTCGCAAGCCATGAATCAACTTGCTTTACAACAATCCAGAGTAAGCAAGAAATCTCCGCCATCTTTCAGGAAGAGAAATCTTCAAGATATAGTTAAAGATAAGATATAATCATGTCTTATCAAAACGCAACTGAGAAATAATGGGATGGTCCGAGATATACCCTCCAAACCTCCTCATTTCCCAACCTGCATTGCATCTTCGCACGAGATTTAGAGATCAGAAAGTCGTAAAACGAGGTAACAGCTTTTTATTCTTGGTTCGCTATCTTTTACAGAGCATCAATAACGTGATATACAAGTGCTCATCGGCAGAAAATTGCAGCTGTCTTTACTTGGACTAAAAATAAACTTTTTTTTTCTCTCTCTTCTTTTAAAACTTATCTCATTGACATATGTTGTTTCCGCAGTAAAGTGTAAGGGTAAATTTCAAGGAGTTAGATAATAGACATGAAGGAAAGATTTTTTTTTAAGGACCATAGGACATGATATAAGGAAATTAATGATATTTTATGCTCGTGAAATATAAGCTAAATATTTTTTCAGAACTGCAGTAAATGTTCAAATTATTGTTTTTATCGACCTGAAATGGACATATCTTTAAAAAAAAACTTATAATTATATTTTATTTCTGTCTTTAATATAGCAAAATAGTTTTTTCCATAAATAAATAACTTAGAAATTGTATTTTGGATTAAAATAAGTGTATGAAAACCAGAAGTTCTACTTAATCATAAATGTGTAACTCCTACATCAGTTTTGTGATGATGAGAAATTAATATGTATGAAGATTCTTGTTAGCGATTTAAACAGAATTTAAACCGTCAAATTGATTACAAAAGCCTAACTTTTTTGTATAAGAATAAAAAATTATTCTACAATACACAAGAAAGCTACAAAATAGGTATCGATCTTTGAAACTTGTTCGTAGAGGCTAGTTCAAACGGACTGCTTCATAGATATTGCTCTGTGCCCAAATGTAATTACATAGGGAGATTATTATGTTTACGTGTGTAATAATTGCCCAATATAACTAAGCTTGGTTATCGGTGCAGCATTTATAGGGCAATCTATTTAAAATGAAGAATATTTACAAATACTGATATCAGTTCTAAAAAACACGAAATTACTTCTACTTCTCTTGAAATTACTTTTTTATGTCGTCACTTTAGATTATAAACAACGGCTTCATTTTAGGCAATATACAAACTAAAAGTTTGCATAAAAAATGTTACCTATGGTTGTGAAACGGACTGTATCGAGTCATAAACGGATTGTAAGTATACATGGATCTTGGCCATGGATACTTGCAATGAGCTATTATAAAGTATACAAACAAAACATTAGGTTTTCACCTATAATTTTTTGAATTTGTAGTTTACAAGGAATTTGTAACTATTTGTAATCGGAGGAAAATTGAATCCCCCTTATTTAGAAGGTTCTCGTGATGGATAATTAATGTTCCCCATTATGGCAGACTATGTATATCATTGGTTTAATTTAAGAGTAGATCTCTGCTTTCAAATATACGATAGTTGAAGATTAATTCTGTACATCATGAGTTTATGCTATGATGCATGTTTCTTTCAGTTAGTCAACTTTTCGCATTTCCAGTTCTTCTATAAAGGAATTACACTTTTCTATTTAGTTTATACAGATATTATTGCTTTCTTTGTAATTTGTAAAGATTTGACGTCTATGCAAAAATATAAAAGAAAGAAGAAAAAAAAGACCCCCGATTTTTTATAATAATCTCAAATGTTTTGATTTGAAGCAAAAAGAAAAATATTTGTAGCACATTTTTTAATTCCAATATATTTATAGGATGGTCAATACTTCTGTGTGGATTACTTTAAAGTAACAGACATAAAAATAAACGCCGCTAAAGAAGATAGATTTTGCAAAGATCTAGAGTGTGATTGTTCCATTATTTAAAATAAGGCAATGATGCATGAGCCCAAAGAGTATAAATTAACACAATTTACTTTTCTTGATAAAGATCCCACGTAAGAAGGATATCAAAATTTTCTATTCATATTCCGTATTCATATTGACTGATTTTTTTTACATCTCAACATTTAATTAAATCGTAATAGGTCATGAGTATTTTGTGACTTATCTCCACAATCTACTTTAGGGTATAAGACTTCTGTGACTTATCTTTGTAGATTCGGTTTATGTTCTTATGATCGTTGCGTTTGTAGAGATAAAGATGATGTAGACCACTACGTTATTGTCTGAACTACTGCAAAAATCCTTCATTTAAACAAGTTCAATAAGGAATTTATCGACTTATACCAATACCAATATATACCAATACCGACTTATACCAATATATATATATATATATATATATATATATATATATATATATATATATAATATAGTCGATAATATGGTATAATGGTCCGAATAATGAAGTTTTATAAAGATATGATATCATCATTGATTAAAAATGATCAGTGAGAATGTCTTTTGTCTACGGCGTCAACACTTTCATTTCTGCCATCGCGCCATTCTTAATTTATTATGTCTTTCAGTAGTTTAAATATCTATGATCTATTATCTAAAAACAAATATATTCTTAAAGCAGAATGCCATTTATTGATGAACGCGAAAAATACACACGAAAAAAAAGCATTCACGGTTATTTATCTAAATATGCATAGCTAAAGAGGGAAAAAATATGCATAATATTAATGCATTACATAATATGCATTACAAAATCTGCATAACTAAAGAGGGAAAAAAAACCTGAATCAAAGTTCTTTCAAAACTGTGCATGCACCGGTTTCCATTGCGACCACAGCTACGAAGGGGGAAAAGGTGTTCCTGACACGGAACATTTTTGTTAACCCCTAAAGCGTTCATTGTGGATTTTTTAAAAAGTATATATTGTATTTTAAACTCCCTTTCTCTAATTTTTCCACTTATAATCTAGATTCTTTTTACAACGAAAGAGCATTATTTAATCGTAATAAACTTTCTGAAATTGGTTGTAGTTTAATAATAATAACATAACAGTTGATTAAGTTGGTCAAAGTAGCAAACCACTCATGAAGAGGAAGTGTACTTTATATCGCTACGGAGTGAATATCTTTACTTTGTATAACAAGAGCATTGGTAATTTATAATAGAAAATAAGTTCTTTGAACGCTTAGGGTAGACGCATAGATGAGAGTCTTTTGACGCCGTTAAAGTTAGTATTTCTTCTCTGATTTATTATATAAAACTTTTAGTACATTAATGTTAATTAGCAAAATCGAATATTATTTCCATTACATTTTAACATTTTGTATTACTGTAGATTTTGAGATATTAATATTGGCCATTTAATTTGGACTTTTTATTATGAAGAGGCATATAAATCTCAAAGTGAAATCCATAGGAAATTAATATTATAAGCTACTTTGAAAATCTGATAGGAACTCGCACATATATTACAAGTAATTTTGTAAAATAATAATAAAAAAAATCGATTTTAACGCCATCTTTTGCCGAAAATTGATTTTTTTAATGAAATAAAATATATCTAATTTTAAATATGAGATGAAAT